>JADBJO010004460.1:41895-44395 GCA_016801955.1 Conus betulinus | reverse complement strand
GCCCAGTATGAGATTGCCCCAATCTAAGATTACACACACACAAAAATGTAAAAACCAATTTTAAAGAACGAAACTAGGTGGAAACATAAAAGATAAACTAAGGACGAAACTGCTTAATGTGGACCAGATTTGGATTCAACGACGGATCCAGGATCACTTCGGCTTTGGCGGAGGTCTGCGCTCTCCCGAGTATCCTTCCACTGTCTGTAACATCTTCCATTGTCTGTAATATCTTCCATTATCTGTAGCATCTTCCATTGTCTGTAGCATCTTCCACTATATGTAACATCTTCCACTGCCTGTAACATCTTCCACTGTCTGTAACATCTTCCATTGTCTGTAAAATCATACTTCATTCAGCTGAACATGCCTGTACTCCTCGTAAAGATTTCTTCTATGGGGGTGTTCATATTGACCTTGCCTGTCTTGTCACCCCGATGTAACGTTCTGGAATCACTTCACGCCCAAAAAACATTCCCCGGGGATTGGGAAGGGGCACGTGCCCAATCTCATCCCCTGGGAAGTAAATATGACCAACTCCCACCTCCACCCCTTTCTGTTCCAAAAATGATTCCCCTCATTCAAAATTCTCAATGTGTCCCATAGGACAAAACGTATCAGTCGAAGCACATTGCACCTGAATTTGAGGGAGGAAAACGGGATAATTCTGAACCTCGACTACAGCTACTAACCATTCTGTTCCAAAACCACTCCCCTGTGGGTGATTTGGGTCAGGCAAAAAGTCTTGGGAGTGGGAAGAAACTGAAAGGAAACCATGACAGCAGTAGGAAGAAACTCAAAGAAAACCATGCCAGCAGAAGTAAGAAACTCAAAGGAAACCATGACAGCAGTTGGAAGAAACTCAAAGGAAACCATGACAGCAGTTGGGAAGAAACTCAAAGGAGACCATGACAACAGTAGGAAGAAACTCAAAGGAGACCATTGCCAGCAGTAGGAAGAAACTCAAAGGAGACCATTGCCAGCAGTAGGAAGAAACTCAAAGGAGACCATTGCCAGCAGTAGGAAGAAACTCAAAGGAGACCATTGCCAGCAGTAGGAAGAAACTCAAAGGAGACCATTGCCAGCAGTAGGAAGAAACTCAAAGGAGACCATTGCCAGCAGTAGGAAGAAACTCAGAGGAGACCATTGCCAGCAGTAGGAAGAAACTCAGAGGAGACCATTGCCAGCAGTAGGAAGAAACTCAAAGGAAACCATGACAACAGTAGTAGGAAGAAACTCACAGGAAACCATGCCAGCAGAAGTAAGAAACTCAAAGGAAACCATGACAGCAGTAGGAGGAAACTCACAGGAAACCATGACAGCAGTAGGGAGAAACTCTCACAGGAAACATGCCAGCAGAAGTAAGAAACTCCAAGGAAACCATGACAGCAGTAGGAAGAAACTCAAAAGTAAACCATGACAGCAGTAGGAAGAAACTCAAAGTAAACCATGACAGTAGTAGGAAGAAACTCAAAGTAAACCATGACAGCAGTAGGAAGAAACTCAAAGGAAACCATGACAGCAGTAGGAAGAAACTCAAAGGAAACCATGCCAGCAGTAGGAAGAAACTCAAAGGAAACCATGCCAGCAGTAGGAAGAACTCAAAGGAAACCATGCCAGCAGTAGGAAGAAACTCAAAGGAAACCATGACAGCAAAAGGAAGAAACTCACGGTAACCATGACGGCAGGTCTTCAGGGAAGGAACCCCCCTAGAACAAATGTGTCGGCCCTGAACTCCTAACTCAGTGAAATGAGGCTGCATCCAGACCATGGCTCCCAGATGCCAGTCATGTTCTCCTTTGTCCTGGTGCTAGCGATGTACGTGCTTGAACTGACCCGCCCGATGTGACAGGGAGGAGGAAACAGCGTGTACCTGTATCGCTCCATGGGCTGTTCACTGACAGGGAGGAGGAAACAGCGTGTACCTGTATCACTCCACAGGGAGGAGGAAACAGGGTGTACCTGTATCGCTCCATGGGCTGTTCACTGACAGGGAGGAGGAAACAGGGTGTACCTGTATCACTCCACAGGGAGGAGGAAACAGGGTATACCTGTATCGCTCCATAGACTGTTCATTTGGGATCGGCTCTGGCCAGGGTGGGGAGTAGTTCAGGCTCAGGTCCAAAATCACACTCCCTCCTCTTCCTTAAATTCAAACGTGATGTGATCTGATTGATATGTTCTTTCGCGTGGGATACTTTGATTTTTTTTAAAGGAGAGTGATTTCGGACGGGCAGTGATGACGACACGTAACACAAGGCGGGTATTGTTGAGGCGCCCGCGCTGACTTCCTGACATCATCCAACAGGCGGGTACTGTTGAGGCGCCACCGCTGACTTCCTGACATCATCCAGCAGGCGGGTACTGTTGAGGCGCCACCGCTGACTTCCTGACATCATCCAGCAGGCGGGTACTGTTGAGGCGCTACCCATGACTTCCTGACATCATCCAGCAGCGGGTACTGTTGAGGCGCTACCCATGACTTCCTGATATCATCCAG
>JADBJO010004460.1:22500-32500 GCA_016801955.1 Conus betulinus | reverse complement strand
GTTATTGTTATTATTACCCCCTCCCTCTTCCTCCTCCTCCTTTCTTCGCTTTCTCTTCCTCTCCTCCTTTTCTTCTTCTTCTGCTTCTTCTTCACCTCCTCCTCCTCCTCCTTTTTCTTCTTGTTCGTTGTTTATTTGTTGTCCTCCTTTTTCTTTCTCTCTTTCTTCTAATTCTTTTCACATTGACATACATCAGAAGAACCATTTGAGAGAGAGAGAGAGAGAGAGAGAGAGAGAGAGAGAGAGACAGACAGACAGACAGACAGACAGACAGACACAGACAGACAGACTGACAGACAGACAGAAAGAGAGAGACAACAGGCAGATAGACAGACAAACGGACAGGCAAAATGAACCATACAGAGAAGAGTAAGAGAAGGGTGAGGATGGGGATGGGGAGGGATGACTGAAGCAGGGAGGACAATGGGAATGACGGGGGGGGGGGGGGGGGGGGGAGAGATAATAGAGGGACAGACTGATACGGATTCAAACAAGATGACTCAATGGAGATGACACTTGCCTGTCAATATTTTCAACACACGGTGCAACTCCTGCTATATCCTCAACGCCACCTGAGTCATATTACTTCCACGCCGCTCGTTTGTCCCCCCCCCCCTAATCACAGCCCCCTGGTACCCCCCACTCTTCCTCACAGTCCTACCCCGGTTTGTCTCATCACAGCCTCGGCCCCAGCGGTAAACAGTCCGCAAATCAATACTAAAATGACCATGAGGCAACCCACCGGAGGAGACACTGCACTGCTACCGAGTCACTTCAGTGGTGTTCAGTGGTGACGGTTCTGATCCGACATACGCATCTAACGAAGCTTTCTACTGATGACAATTAACTGCACAGAAACCAGCGAGATGAAGCGTATCTTTCAGGAGGGCGTCACCACGTCTGCCAGCGACCCTCCCCAAGAGCTTGCTATTGCCAGCAACTTTGACGCAAATTTTCATGGGTATGGACCTGGTGATATAATTTAAGTTCCTTTTCTCACTATAATGCAACCCCATAAGCATCATCCGCACCATCCTCATCCTCTTCAAGTGTTTGACAATGTCCAGTTACATGACAGTTCTGCTCTCTTGGTGACTTCAGTTCACCTTCATTGGCCATTCCATGCCTTTGGGGAGTTTGTGTCAAAGTCTTCGATGTTGACAAATCATGGGGATGTAGCTGGATGGAGGTCATGGCACCATCGCAGGAGTTCGCTCACTCACGCTGGCTCCGCGACTAAGTCACTAGTATCGACTATGTCACTGGTATCGACTATGTCACCAGTATCGACTATGTCACTAGTAACGACTATGTCACTAGTATCGACTATGTCACCAGTATCGACTATGTCACTAGTATCGACTATGCCACTAGTATCGTCAGTTGTGGGTTCAGCAGATGGTCCTTCCCGTATGTCGCGTCAGAAACGACACCACAGAACACCTGGGAGATGACTCAACAGCCATGCAGTGTCTCCTCAGGTGAGTTGCCTTGACGTGATCTCGACTGCCCTTTGTCGGTGTTTGAGACAGCGATAAGACTGAGTATGGAGGACCAGGAGGTCACCGGAATGACAGGCGCAGGATTAATGGTGATGTAAGGGTCGTAAAAAAGTCCAGGGACAGACAGACAGAGAGAGGAGAGACAGACCTGTTTGGTGTCAATGGTCATGTGATCAGTGACGATGACGTCAGGGACAGACAGAGAGAGAGGACAGACAGACCTGTCTGGTGACAATGGTCATGTGATCAGTGACGATGACGTCAGGGACAGGGACAGACAGAGAGAGGAGAGACAGACCTGTCTGATGACAATGGTCATGTGATCAGTGACGATGACGTCAGGGACAGACAGAGAGAGGAGAGACAGACCTGTCTGGTGACAATGGTCATGTGATCAGTGACGATGACGTCAGGGGCAGACAGAGAGAGGAGAGACAGACCTGTCTGGTGACAATGGTCATGTGATCAGTGACGATGACGTCAGGGACAGACAGACAGAGAGGAGAGACAGACCTGTCTGGTGACAATGGTCATGTGATCAGTGACGATGACGTCAGGGACAGACAGACAGAGAGAGGAGAGACAGACCTGTCTGGTGACAATGGTCATGTGATCAGTGACGATGACGTCAGGGACAGACAGACAGAGAGAGAGAGACAGACCTGTCTGGTGACAATGGTCATGTGATCAGTGAAGATGACGTCAGGGGCGGTGATCTCGGGGATGTCCAGTCCTTTAAGTCCACACTGGAACGCCGTTCACAAAGTCCGCACTGCCTATCTGTACACATCATAAAGTCCACAAAGCCTATCTGTACACATCACAAAGTCCCACTGCCTATCTGTACACATCACAAAGTCCCACTGCCTATCTATACAACATCACTAAGTCCCACTGCCTATCTGTACACATCACAAAGTCCGCACTGCCTATCTGTACACATCACAAAGTCCCACTGCCTATCTGTATACATCACAAAGTCCGCAATGCCTATCTGTACACATCACAAAGTCCCACTGCCTATCTATACACATCACAAAGTCCCACTGCCTATCTGTACACATCATAAAGTCCACAAAAGCCTATCTGTACACATCACAAAGTCCACAATGCCTTTCTGTACGCATCACAAAGTCCACAATGCCTATCTGTTCACATCACAAAGTCCGCAATGCCTATCTGTATACGTCACAAAGTCCACAATGCCTATATGTACACATCACAAAGTCCACAATACATATCTGTACACATCACAAAATCCACAATGCCTATCTGTTTACATCACAAAGTCCACACTGCCTATCTGTACACATCACAAAGTCCGCACTGCCTATCTGTACACATTACAAAGTCCACAATGCCTATCTGTACACATCACAAAGTCCTCAATGCCTATCTGTATACATCACAAAGTCCCACTGTCTATCGGTACACATCACAAAGTCCGCACTGCCTATCTGTATACATTACAAGGTCCACAGTGCCTATCTGTACACATCGCAAAGTCCACAATGCCTATCTGTATACATCACAAAGTCCCCACTGTCTATCTGTATACATCACAAAGTCCGTACTGCCTATCTGTATACACATTACAAAGTCCGCAGTGCCTATCTGTACACACGCAAAGTCCCACTGTGCCTATCTGTATACATCACAAAGTCCCACTGTCTATCTGTACACATCACAAAGTCCGTACTGCCTATCTGTATACATTACAAAGTCCGCAGTGCTTATCTGTACACATCGCAAAGTCCACATCGCAAAGTGCCTATCTGTACACATCGCAAAGTCCCACTGTCCCACTGTCCATATCTGAGCACATCACAAAGTCCACAATGCCTATCTGTACACATCACACAAGTCCACAATGCCTATCTGTACACATCACAAAGTCCACAATGCCTATCTTTACACATCACGAAGTTCACAGTGCCTATCTGTACACATCACAAAGTCCACAATGCCTATCTGTACACATCACAAAGTCCACTGCCTGGCACACACATTACAATTTTTTAAAGCAGAATATAACTTTAGCATCGGCTACACACACCTATAATCTTGAACAGGGTGTGCAAAGACAGGGAATGCGAAATGATGTGTTTTGCGTAAGAAGTGTTCAAAGTCTGCAGTAATGGTGTTCGTGAAATGTGGCCATGTCTTTTTAAATGAAAATATAAAGCGCGTCACGTTTCCCTATAGACAAAGTGCAAAGGCCGTTGGCCAAATGGTTAGAGTGTTTGCCTTGGGAGCTGTAGATCATGAGTTCGAACTACTCATGGGGGGATAGTATGGCGGCTTGAAAACCCACTCCGTCCACCTGGCTGTGAATAGATATCTGATTCAGTTCAGGCAAGGATAAAGGCGCGCGGAAGACGATTGATGATTCTGCCTTCTATCATGCTATGCACTAGACACGATGAATCTCTGACAGTACACTGTCCCTACGGCGAACAGACAATGGGAACTTTAACCTTTTTGAACGTTCAGGGCGAGCTGCATACCGTACAGCCATAGGCATCATTCTTGGAAGGCTGTTATCCTGCTGTGGGAAGCTTGCTCTAATCTCCTCAGATGATGTGACATTTATACTGTGTGCTGAGTCTTCTTTACTGTATCGTGGATGTTGTGTTGTACGATGTGGTGTATTGTATCGCGTTGGGCTGTACTGTGTTCGGCTGTCAACCAGCCTGAACTAACTGACCATCAGTGAGAGTGGATGTTACACGTGGATACCACCAGCCTGCAGATGAACTAACTGACCATCAGTGAGAGTGGATGTTACACGTGAATGTCAACCAGCCTGAACAAACTGACCATCAGTGAGAGTGGATGTTACACGTGGATACCAACCAGCCTCCAGATGAACTAATTGACCATCAGTGAGAGTGGATGTTATACGTGGATGTCAACCAGCCTGCGGATGACCTAACTGACCATCAGTGAGAGTGGATGTTACATGTGGATGTCTACCAACCCTGAACAAACTGACCATCAGTGAGAGTGGATGTTACATGTGGATACCAACCAGCCTGCAGATGAACTAACTGACCATCAGTGAGAGTGGATGTTACACGTGGATACCAACAAGCCTGCAGATGAACTAACTGACCATCAGTGAGAGTGGATGTGTAATGTGGATATCAACTAGCCTGCGAATGATCTAACTGACCATCAGTGAGAGTGGATGTTACACGTGGATGTTAACCAGCCTGTGGATGAACTGACTGACCATCATGAGAGAGTGGATGTTTAATGTGGATGTCAACCAGCCTGCGAATGATCTAACTGACCATCAGTGAGAGTGGATGTTTAATGTGGATGTCAACTAGCCTGCGGATGACCTAACTGACCATCAGTGAGAGTGGATGTCTACCAACCTGAACAAACTGACCATCAGTGAGAGTGGATGTTACACGTGGATGTCAACCAGCCTGCGGATGACCTTACTGACCATCAGTGAGAGTGGATGTTACACGTGGATGTTAAACCAGCCTGCGGATGACCTTACTGACCATCAGTGAGAGTGGATGTTACACGTGGATGTCACCCAGCCTCAAGTAACTGACCATCAGTGAGAGTGGATGTTACACGTGGATATCAACTAGCTTGCGGATGAACTGACTGACCATCAGTGAGAGTGGATGTTACACGTGGATGTTAACCAGCCTGAACAAACTGACCATCAGTGAGAGTGGATGGTTACACGTGGATATCAACCAGCCTGCGGATGAACTGACTGACCATCAGTGAGAGTGGATGTTTGATGTGGATGTCAACCAGCCTCCAGATGACCTAACTGACCATCAGTGAGAGTGGGTGTTTAATGTGGATGTCAACCAGACTGCGGATGACCTAACTGACCATCAGTGAGAGTGGATGTTTAATGTGGATGTCAACCAGACTGCGGATGACCTAACTGGCCATCAGTGAGAGTGGATGTTTAATGTGGATGTCAACCAGCCTCCGGATGACCTAACTGACCATCAGTGAGAGTGGGTGTTTAATGTGGATGTCAACCAGACTGCGGATGACCTAACTGACCATCAGTGAGAGTGGATGTTTAATGTGGATGTCAACCAGCCTGCGGATGACCTAAACTGACCGTATCCAGCTGGCCGGCGCGGTAAGCCATGATGTTCATGGTGTAGTTGGTACGGGCGTTGGTCTCGTTGTCCCACACGTATTCTCCCAATGCTCCCCGAGTATGTCCGTTCCTGCAGTCATAACATTTAATCATCCAGGAAGAAAGGACAGGTGGGATAGGGGAGACGAGATATCACACCACTATTACCAGCATTATGATCGTCGCCATGATTATCGTCAACTACGACAACAACAACAGCAGAACAACATCGTCACTGCAGCAACGTCAACATCATCATCACCACCACCATAACCATCATTACATTACCATAGATCTCACAACTGTCATCATCATCGTCATCATCATCATCACCATCATCATCATCACCATCATCATCACCATCATCATCACCATCATCATCGCCATCATCATTATTATCATCATTATTCTTATCATCAACACCAACATCATCATCATCATCATCGCTGTTATAAACATCATTATCTTCATCATCACAATCACATTAACAAGACCATCATCACCACCATTATCATCGTCATCACCATCACATGACCATCATCATCATCGTTATTACTGCTATTACCACCACAATCACCATCTATCGTCATCTGCAACAGCAGCAGAAGCAGTAGCATCACTATCACAAAAACTCACCATCATCATCACCACAATCACACCGCCACCGTCCTGCGAAGAATTTTGTTTCCAGAATTTTTTTTCAACGCATTTTGTTCAGTTTGTCGTATTTTTCGCAAAACATGTGTACAAAATACGGCAAACTGGTATGGGAAAACAGGTCTGTATAATCACCACTGCCACTACCACCACCATTTCTGCCATCACGTTCACCACATTCAACACCCTCAAAATTCTCAACACGTCCTCTCTCTCTCTGCAGACAAATTCCTGCTTTTACTCTTATAACCTTTTTTTTAAAGTTTGCTCTTTAAATCAAGCTCTGTGCGTGAGTGGGTTAGTGCGTGGGTGCGTCATTCAGTCCCAATCACATATATCCATTATTTTTCATCATCATGTGCGGTTACCTTTTCTGTTTTCACCATATTCGTTGTTCCTTTTCGTAAAAGGAAAAGGAAAAAGAAAACAAAATGCTGTAATTAGACAAAAATAGTCACAACCATCAATACAATCATGATCATCAGCATCATCATTATCATCCTCACCATCATCTTCTTATCATCCTGTCTATCATCATCAACACCATTGTTACAACCATCATCATTATCAACACCACCACGATCACCACCACCACCATCATAGCCATCATCATTATCACATTCACTGCCATCAGTACCGTAGCATCCCCACCATCAACATCAGTGTAACCAACATGCCCACCGTCTTCACGATCGAACTTCATCTTCATCCGTTAAACGTCCTCAGTCATCATATTGACTATTCTGACGTTATAACTGTGGGCTGGCGCACACACACAAAAAAAAACCGTTTACTGTAGTTTTCTTGCTCTTGACACAAACGTGTCATCATAATCACCTCCATCCCCGCCATGACCATCACTATGACAACCACCTCCACCATAATCGTTATCATCATCATCATCATCATCATCATCATCATCATCATCATCATCATCACCTCCATCCCCGCCAGACTATGACCATCACAATCACAACCACCTCCACTATAATCGTTATCCTCACCAACATCCTAACATCATCATCATCATCATCATCATCATCATCATCATCATCGTCATCATCATCATCATCATCATCATCATCACCTCCATCCCCGCCATGACCATCACCATCACAACCACCTTCATCATAACCGTTATCCTCACCAATATCCCCACACTGTCATCACCATCATCATCATCATCATCATCATCACCTTCATCTTCGCCATGACCATCACCATCACAACCACCTTCATCATAACCGTTATCCTCACCAATATCCCCACACTATCATCATCATCATCATCATCATCATCATCATCATCATCATCATCATCATCATCATCGTCGTCGTCGGTCGTCGTCGCGTCGTCGTCGTCATCGCGCCTCTATAATCATCAGCGCTATCATCATCTATTCATAGCTGAACTGCAGGCGGGCACCTTGTCCTTGAGGTACCGTTTGAAGTGCTGTGCCGTGACGTAGTGGTGGTCGTTCTGGGGACGGACGTAACAGTCGTCCGAGGCGGCCATGAGCACGTGTTGGATCAGCCCCACCACGTCCACAGCTAGACCCAGGTCCAGGCGGGACAGGTTCTGGTGCTCCAGGAGATCTTCAACAACGCACAGAACCTGATGATGGTGATGGTGGTGGAGGTAACATTGTTTGTGACGATAGTGATGATGATCATGTGTCTGTCTGTTCAGCTACCAACCAATCCATCTGTCTGCTTATCTATCCATCTACCTACTTATTTTATCCATCCACCCATATATCTATCTATTTATCTATCTGTCTACCTGTCTGTCTGTCTAACTAACTGCCTGCCTGCCTGTCTCTCTGTCTATCTATCTTTCTACCTCTCGCTCTGTCTGTCGGGGTGTGTGTGTGTGTGTGTGTGTGTGTGTGTGTGTGTGGTGTGGTGTGTGTGTGTGTGTGTTGTGTGTGTGTGTGTGTGTGTGTTTTTTCTTTCTTTCCTTTCTTTCTTTCTTTCTTTCTATCTATCTATCTATCTATCTATCTATCTATCTATCTATCTATCTATCTATCTATCTATCTATCTATCTGTCCTGTCTGTCTGTCTGTCTGTCTGTCTGTCGTCTGTCTGTCTGCCTGCCTGCCTGCCTGCCTGCCTGCCTGCCTGCCTGCCTGCCTGCCTGCCTGCCTGCCCTGCCTGCCTGCCTGCCTGCCTGCCTGCCTGCCTGCCTGTCTGTCCGTCTACCTATCTATGTACTATGCACATCCATATACATACACACTTAGCTACCTAGCTAGCTATGAGAACTGCGTGCGTGAGCTTGCGTATTTATATCCATGTGTGTGCGTGCATGTTGCGTGTGTTAAAAAAATACACGTGTGCGCGCGTGTGTGTGTGTGTGTGTGTGTGTGTGTGTGTGTGTGTGTGTGTGTGTGTGTGTGTGTTGTGGTTGTGTGTGTATGTGTGTGTGTGTGTGTGTGTGTGTGTGTGTGTGTGTGTGTGTGTGTGTGTGTGTGTGTGCGGGCAGTGAAGAAATTCACAGGTTTGGTATATTAACAGCTATCTCACACGCGCGCACACAAAACACAGAGAGAGAGAGATATACAGAAAGATACTGAGAGATACTGAGAGAGAGAGAGAGAGAGAGAGAGAGAGAGAGAGAGAGAGAGAGAGAGAGAAAGAGACAGACAGACAGACAGAGAGACACACACACACACACACAGAAAGAGAGAGAGGCTCACATGTGATGTTGTTGGGAATCTTGTTGTATCTCAGTAACTGCAGGCCATACAGGGATCCCTGCAGCTCTCCACTGTCTATCACATCTTCAAAGTCCTGCAGAGCACCACCGTCATCATTGTCCTTGTCACTGTCATCGTTTACATTCCTATGGTCTTTCCTATTACTGTTCTTGTTTTCGTCGTCGTTGCCGATGACACCATTTTCATTGCCATAATGGTCTTTTTATCATCATCATCATCATCATCATCATCATCATCATCATCATCATCATCATCATCATCGTCACTCTCCTCTTCTTCTTTTTCTTCTTCATGTCACGTATTGTCAGCACCACTGCTCCTGTGGCTGCCGCCGCCTTTCTTCCTCTTTAATCTCAATTCCTCCATCGTGATGATAAACAAGACAATTCCACCATCCCACCTTAACCCCCTTCCCTTACTCAGCCTTGTCCCCTATACCTCTCCCCCTCCCCTTTAAAAACTATACAAAAAAGGCTGACGTGATTTTATAATGATAAAAACCGAAACGTTTTGTTGTGTAATATCAGGCTGAGAAACGTAATGTGTAACTTTCTCAACTTTTTGAAATATGGTATTCAAACATACCGGTATAGCACGGTGTATATTTACGATGACACATGTTACAATGTACATTAGACGAAAAAAACGACATAATGTTACTGTTTAGGTGTTAACAAATGAATCATAAGACGCATGCCCAATAACGTTGATCGAAGAATACAATTTGCTCCATGTTAACCCACATTTAACGAGACGAATTCTCTGCGCCAAAACCACATGACGAAAATACACGAGAAAATACTTACAGGAAAGCATATAAACACAGCTCATGCATTAGAACACCCAACAAACACTCACAAATAGAAGATGGGACAAGGAATACACACCCGAATACATGAGAAACACACACATGATACGAGATGAACCAATACGGAAATTCTTGAAATATACCTAGAGGATAAGATACGAACAAAACACCATTCTGCGGAA
>JADBJO010004460.1:5000-17500 GCA_016801955.1 Conus betulinus | reverse complement strand
AGGAAGAGCCAGAGCGGAGCGACAGGGGCACGAGTACGATGCTCCATGAGGAGTCTCCAGTGATGTCCCCTGACCTGCCCGGAGACCTCTAGCTGGACATGTAGGGCTGCATTGACCTTTCACGGACAACGGTCTCTGAGGGCAAGGTGATGTTCACACACTTGACTCTTAGCATTTCTGCTGTGAGAGCCAGCGAGCGAACAACCGATAAAAGAGAGAGAGAGAGAGAGAGAGAGAGAGAGAGAGAGAGAGAGAGAGAGAGAGAGAGAGAGAAGGGGGGATGGTAGAGAGGAATTGGGCGAGTGTATTTCATGAACAACAATGGGGGACTGTTTGATTGTCATGCACAGAAACTTTCTTTGATATCCCGCACGCAGGCTAATGTGTAAAGAACAGAGTATTCAATTGTAGTCCTCTCTGCGCACGCGCGCGCGGGGTGTGTGTGTGTGTGTGTGTGTGTGTGTGTGTGTGTGTGTGTGTGTGTGTGTGTGTGTGTGTGTGCGTGCGTGCGTGCGTGCGTCCGTGTATGTTAGCACAAGTGCATAATCACGTGTGTGCGCGCGCACGTGTGTGTGTGTGTGTGTGTGTGTGTGTGTGTGTGTGTGTGTGTGTGTGTGAGAGAGAGAGAGAGAGAGAGAGAGAGAGAGAGAGAGAGGAGAGGAGAGAGAGAGAGAGCAGGTTGTATTCCCTCCCTTGTCATTCAAACGTCAATCAAGAATCAGTACTTAGCTCGTCATAACTCTGCAAACACGATCGTGTATTTCGGGCTGAGAGAGAGAGAGAGAGAGAGAGAGAGAGAGAGAGAGAGAGAGAGAGAGAGAGAGAGTCCGTCAGTCTGTGTGAGCGGAATGGACGAATTGTTGAAAGAACGATTTGCATAGGAGACAGAACAATAACAGTAGAGACGGAGGGAGAGGGCGGTGGGACACTTTCACTGGCAAAGGAAGTGACGTACGCGCACATGCTCGTTTCGGACACTCTTCGTTTCAGGGTTTATAGATTGAAAGAAGCGTCACGGTTTTGTTCTTGTTACTAGTTATGCTGTTTTTTTGTTTGTTTGTTTGTTTTTCTTATTCGGTCTGATCATCTATTTATACACAGACCATTTCTCGTTCTTTAATCAATGGACCAATAGCTTGTGTGTGTGTGTGTGTGTGTGTGTGTGTGTGTGTGTGGTTTGTTCCGGCTGGGCCAGGTTTCTCAGGCTTTGGACATACTGTCAGGGCCGCAGTGTGAACATACTGGAAGAGCTGCATTCCTTTCACTTCTCCCTTCCTCTGCCCGTGTGCTTTCCGCCAACTTCAGCACAGCGGACACAGTCCAACACTAACTGTTCTCTGCTTCACAACCACAGTTCGACTTCCCAGTACATGCCGCGTTTCTTTGTTTGTTTGTATGTTTGTTTGTTTTGCTGGTATTTCTTGCTGGCATGGTGGCATGTTTGTTTTGCTTGTTTTATAAAAAAAAAAAACATGGGAAGGGTATGTAGGACAGTTGGGGTGGGGATGAGCGAGAGGGAAGAAAGGATGGAGGGAAGGCGGATGGAGAGAGTATCACCCTCTCCCAGTTTTGGACAGTGCGAATTTCACACCTTTTGCAGAGAGTGGAGAGGTGTGTGTTATAAAGTTATGCAGTACATCAAAACTGCATACCACATATACAATACAATACTATTCAATACCATACAACACTGTCACTCACACCACCCATTACACTGCTCAAACGCCACAGCTGCACCAACGTAACCCGCTATACAGCTAAGCTGGTATATTTTGACCAACGTAACCCGCTATACAGCTAGGCTAGTATATTTTGACCAACGTAACCTGCTGTACAGCTAGGCTAGTATATTTTGACCAACGTGACCCGCCATGCGGCTAGGCTAGTATATTTTGACCAACGTAACCCGCTATACAGCTAGGCTAGTATATTTTGACCAATGTAACCCGCTATACAGCTAGGCTAGTATATTTTGACCAACGTAACCGCTATGCGGCTAGGCTAGTATATTTTAACCAACGCAACCCGCTATGCGGCTAGGCTAGTATATTTTAACCAACGCAAACCCGCTATGCGGCTAGGCTAGTATATTTTGACCAATGTAACCCACTAGTTGACGCTACAATGCAGTATAACACACGTAACCCCTCATGACACTGAAACAGCACATAATGACGCAGGTAACCCACTATAAGCTTACTTCTAACACACTACACTATGAACCAGAATATCCCATTATGCTGCTTAAACATCCTAACGCAACCCATGTAAACCCCTGTGCCAATAAACACCATATTATGACCCACTTAACATGTAACCCCCTGTGCCGATAAAACACCATATTATGACCCACTTAACATGTAACCCCCTGTGCCTTAAAACACCATAGTATGACCCACTTAACCGACTACACTGCATTAACACTGTATGATGACTACCTAACTCCTTACACTGCCATGATCTGACTGCATTAACACTGTATGATGACTACCTAACTCTGACTACACTGCATTAACACTGTACGATGACTACCTAACTCCTTACACTGCCATGATCTGACTGCATTAACACTGTATGATGACTACCTAACTCCTTACACACTGCCATGATCTAACTACACTGCATTAACACTGTATGATGACTACCTAACTCCTTACACTGCCATGATCTGACTACACTGCACTAACACTGTATGATGACTACCTAACTCCTTATACACTGCCATGATCTGACTGCATTAACACTGTATGATGACTACCTAACTCCTTACACTTACACTGCCAGATCTGATCTGACTACACTGCATTAACACTGTATTACGACTACCTAACTCCTTACACTGTCATGATCTGACTACACTGCATTAACACTGTATGATGACTACCTAACTCCTTACACACTGCCATGATCTGACTGTATTAACACTGTATGATGACTACCTAACTCCTTACACTGCCATGATCTGACTGCATTAACACTGTATGATGACTACCTAACTCCATATACTGCCATGATCTGACTGTATTAACACTGTATTATGACTACCTAACTCCTTACACTGTCATGATCTGACTACACTGCATTAACACTGTATTATGACTACCTAACTCCTTATACACTGCCATGATCTGACTGCATTAACACTGTATGATGACTACCTAAACTCCATATACTGCCATGATCTGACTGTATTAACACTGTATTACGACTACCTAACTCCTTACACTGTCATGATCTGACTACACTGCATTAACACTGTATTATGACTACCTAACTCCTTATACACTGCCATGATCTGACTGCATTAACACTGTATGATGACTACCTAACTCCATATACTGCCATGATCTGACTGTATTAACACTGTATTACGACTACCTAACTCCTTACACTGTCATGATCTGACTACACTGCATTAACACTGTATTATGACTACCTAACTCCTTATACACTGCCATGATCTGACCCACAGAACTGGCCATACTTCTAATCATGGGCAGTCACAAGCTATTGTATTGATAGATACACCTACATAATGATCTATATGAGCAACAGTGCTTTTATTGTATTACGTATGATACACATAAGCTACTGGACTGCCAAAAAATCTAGATTATGACCCATGTAAGTTACCACACTGCTAATACACAACAATATGACCTAAATAAGGTATTGTATGTCATAAGCATGAAACATGACCAACATAAGCCATTGTACTTTTAAGCACTATAAATAACGTACATTAGCTACTAGTCTGCTGAAAATAAAATCTGAGACATCACCTACATAAGTTACCGTACTGCTAACGCGTCATAATATGACCTGAATACAGAACTACACTTCTGAATTACAGAACATGACCTACACAAGCTAAAGACCACCAAAATACCACAATGCAGCACAGGTAACCCACGGCACTGCAACGAACCCTACAGCTACTAGACCACCAACACACCACATTGCAACGCAGGTAACCCACGACACTGCAAGAACACAGGTAACCCACGGCACTGCAACAACACAGGTAACCCACGGCACTGCAAGGAACCCTAGAGTCTGACCGGGACCCTGCTACTGACCGCCATCATGACGTAGTGCACGGTGTCCCTCCTGGTGGAGTGCAGGATCAGTTTGTCCTTCTCCGCCTTCCGCAGCTCGTTCAGGTTCCTCTGCAGCTCGGGGTCCAGGTGAGAGGAGATGCGGGCCGGCAGACGTATGGGCCACACCTGGATGTTCTTTGCTAAGGTGCAGGGCAGGGGCAAAATCGTCTGGCACACAGAACATAAAACAAAAGATCCAGTCACCGTGGCGCGGTGGTTAGTGTTGCAAGTTTTAGGCTGCGAGGCTGTAGATATTCGAGTCCCAACAGAGGCGTTTCTTTGTCAGGTTTTTCTTCTTTTCTTCTTCTTCTTCTTTCTTCCCCATTCAGCTGCCTCTTTTTAGAGTTTCATTTGCCTTTATAGGCTTGAATGGGAAGATTTGAACCACACAGTCGAGTTTCATCCGTTCAACAGGTGTGTCTCTCAGAGTGTTGTTGAAATTTAAATGACCATCTCGGCAGGTGTCTCTCGGGCCTGGTTGACGTCAGGATACTTGATGTCAGAAAGCATAGTGTATAGACATGTTATGCAGTCTCAGACAATAACACATCACTATAACATAAATTATCTTCATCCTCATTCAGCATTGGTTTCGTTTGTTTGGCAGTGTTGATGGGTTTTTTTTTTTTTTTTCGCTTACTGTTTTTAGTTTCTTTGTTCAGATGTTTGTTTGGAGAAGACAATGTTGAACATCAAATCTGAATGTAACTAAACCTAACCCGGAACAGCATTTTCCACCCACCCTCACTCCCTCCTCTCCCTCCCTACCTTCCCCCATCTTTTCCCCACCTCTTCCCCATCTGGAGAACCATGCATTACCTTGGGAAAGGAAGGCCACGTTTTTCCATTGTAGCCTGTGGATGACGTCGGCAATGGCGCGCGCCATGGACTGCGGTTCCGGCAGGATAGACACCACCCTGCTCCTGTCCTGTCCATCAGCTCCGCTTTCTGACCCGCTGCTGACGTCAGCAGATGGTACTGATGCAGGATGACGTAATCAGTGGAGGTGAAGACGTCGATGAAAGGCCCGATGGCGACAGCGATGCGCTGGTTGAAGAAATTTTCACGAGCTGCACAGGACATTACAATTTGCCTCGCTGAACTTCTGCAAGTCAAATGTCTGCTTTCGACTTGGTGTTGATGGATTTGAAAAAATCATTTTAACACAGCAAATAGGATTTCAAAACAGTTTAGTTAAAATGCATTGTTTGGAAGCCATTTGGTTAAAATTTGGAGTTTTGAAAACTATTTTGATAAAAAAAAAACCTTAATATGAAATAAGGCAGAGAACAGTAAACAATAAACAAGCATAGTGTTGTTGAAATTTAAATGACCATCTTGGCAGGTGTCTCTCGGGCCTGGTTGACGCCAGGACACTTGATGTCAGAAAGCATAGTGTATAGACACGTTACGCAGCCTCAGACAAGAATACATCACTATAACATTAGATTTTCTTCATCCTCATTCAGCATTGAGGCAGGGAACAGTAAACAATAAACATTAAATAAGCATATTGTTTATTTTGATAAAACACAAAGTTTTTGAAAGTCACTAGGATAAAACTCAAAGTTTTGAAAGCATTCTGATCGCGCGTAGCTGTGAATGCCACTCTTATGAAATATATAGTTTTGAAAACTAATTTCAGGTACCTGTTTCGAAAGTCATTTTGAATAAAGTACATAGTATATGAAAAACCATTGTGAAAAACACAGTTTTGAACACCATTTTGATAAAACACATTTGGATGCCATTTAAATCAAATATCATTTGAAACGCCACTTTGAAACATAACTTGGAAAACCATTGTGATGAAGTATAAAGTTTTCACGACCATTTTGATATAACACATAGTTTTGAAAACCATTTGACAAGACAAGTAGTTTCGAATGTGTTTGTTATTATGAAAATATAGTTTCGATAAAAACGCCTGATAAAACACATAGTTTAGAAAGCCATTGTGATAAAGTCAAGTTTTCCAAGCCATTTGGATATAATGCACTGGGTGTAAACGCGATTTACATAGACCACAATATAGTTTCAAAACTATTTGATCAAGGACACCAGAATGTCAACATTTGATAAAGCTTATCAAAAATTCAAAAACATTTGAAAAGAGCGCACAGGAATTTCAAATCCACAGAGTTTGCTGGATTTTCATAACCATTTTGAACTATTCACCAGAGTGTGAGCGCATGAATTTCTTTAATGTAATAAGATGAAACTTAAATGTACAAGATGAAAGCCGCAAAAGCCAATGGATCTTCACTGCAGACGTTGGGGGGAAATATTATCCAGTTTTCTGAAGCTGTCAAAATACGATTGTGAAGACATAATCGTCAGAGTAATGTTCGTCAAATTGTTATCCATAACGTTTACATGTTAGGCTACTTTTGACCGTTGAATTGAAAGTTTAGAAATAGAGGGGGTTAGTCACTGCCAAAGACATAACCAAACAAAGTACAGATGAGAAGATAAGTGGTTTCTCGTTCTTCATTTTCACACTCTAAATGTTATCTGTTTTTGCCTGGAGAAGACCCAAGAGGTCGAAATGCATTGTGTCTTGTCCTGTACCTTGTTTTGTCTATGTCCTTGACGTTAACTAACCCCCTTTCTTTCTAAATTTTGCTTCATTTTCCGCCCTCAGTCACTTCGTTTTGAAACTAACTCGGCTGAATTTGTTCAGTACGATTCTTGATACTGGGCTTGTTTTGTCTGACCTGCCATGCCTACTCATGGGTGTTGTTCCAACACTGCTCATTCTGGCTCCACTGCACACAGCCACACCCCTGTGTGTTCTGTGGCAACTGCAGCACTGCAGTCTACAGTGACCCAGATACAGCTGTGTTAGTGTTCTGTGGCAAACTGCAGCCCTGCATGCAGTCGACAGTGAGCAAAATACAGCTGTGTTAGTGTGTTCTGTGGCAGCTGCAGCCCTACATGCAGTCGTCGACAGTGAGCAAGATACAACTGTGTCAGTGTGTTCTGTGGCAACTGCAGCGCTGCAGTCTACAGTGAGAAAGTCCCGGCTTTCTTTCATCACGAGCAAGGTTTTTAAATAAAGGTGAGGGGAACTAGGACATTCATGACTTATTTGGTTTTCTCTGTAGCCTGTTAATCTGGTTGGTGTAATTCGGTACTCTGGAGATTTTCTATATTTCTCCAAACTGATCAAACACACAGTTTATATCTGGATAGAGCTTGGTAACCTTGAGTAAACTGACACCAATTTCTTTCAGATCAGTCGTTTTAAACAGATTTTATGGGACTTTTAAGAATTTATTTTTCACGTTGTTGTGTGTATATCACGCAAATTGAAGAAAGGGCAGTTTCTGATAAACCGGGAAAACAAAAGGGTTGCTTTCATCAACATTTTTTTTTCTTTTGATTCACTCAATATTTTATGTACACCACGTCAATTTTTTGTCAGGATGCACAGAGTAAATTGTATGTAAAACTGAAAAAGTGAAAATCGGACATCCGAATTTTTTTTTTTTTTTAAATATTAAAGAAATCATAAATTGACGTTTAACCAAACCCCAGACATGTCACACATATCAAAACGCTCAGTAAGTCACTATCTGCCCCTGTAACTGTAGTCCTCTATACCTTTTACAAAACTATTTCTGGTATCAGGGCAACAATTCATCAATTCATCTCTTTGATTATACAAGACTCGGTTAAAACTGTTAGACATATCACAAGTCAGATTCATTAAAGGAAGAGATCTTACCTGGCGATTTTGAGGTTGATAACTCCTGAATCGCCTGGAAGCCCCTCACTGTTTCAAGTTCTTCAGTTTTCTGTCAAGGTTAAACTCTGCATCTTGTGCTACATTCACTTGCTTGCCCTTTCAAACTGAAGAGGTAATTGCTCTGATATTACCCCCATGGTCGCTGGGCCCCTAAACAACACGAGCCGAATTGAACCAAAATGCTGTTTCAAGTGATTTCACTCTTTTCCTTGTATACATTTCGCTTTAGGCCTAGACCAGATACTGAAGTGACAAAGTAGAGGAAACAGTGACTTTCATATTCATACACTTTAAAGTTTAGTATCATGCTTTTCTGCCTGTGTCGTGCTTGCGATCCACTGACTCCATGGAGGTTTTCACCTGAAGTGAACGACAAAGAAAATGAGGAAGGCGTGCTGTATGTGTGTGATTGCATGCGAGACCTGCGCACGCGCGCGCACTTCGTCCTTGTTTCAATACGAATTTAACAAAACATGCAATGTTTGTGGCTCTCTCTCTCTCTCTCTCTCTCTCTCTCTCTCTCTCTCTCTCTCTCTCTCTCACACACACACACACACACACACACACACACACACACACACACACACACAGACGCAGAGAGAGAGAGAGAGAGAGAGAGAGAGAGAGAGAGAGAGAGAGTTATAAATGCAAGTAAACATACACTCACCTAAAACAAGAGGATAAAGAAGCGTTCAAACACTTTAAAAGCAGGCTACAAAATCAAATATGTGAACATCATATTATTTTCATATCTGTTTTCGTTGCGCGTGCACATTTCACTCAATTATCCATTTTCATCCATAAGCAGAACGCTGGAGAGATTCCAAATTAAACTCCAACTCAATGCATTTGACATCCAGTGAACATAAATCTAGATTTTCCAATACTCGAAATTTTCTAAGAAACACGAGCAATATCAAAATATCTTAGTAAATTATGTTTGCTAATGAAACGATAATTTGCTAGGAAGATACTAGATACTTTCAAACGAAATTTAACAGGATAAGCATTTCAGTTGACTCTGTCACACGAAGTATGGGAAATAACTCCTTCAAGTCAGTGTCAAAAGGATTTGTTTTTAATCTTACGATATAACTGTCGTAAAAACAGCACACACAAATATAAGCAGTCCAACCTAATTTGATCTCTCGCCCTCTCTCTAGCACACACTACTCTCTTTTGGCCCAATTCATTCTTCCCGTAATTATCAAAGTACTGCGAGCACCCTGCTTTCATAGCCGTGGCTAAGCAGTGTTCGCAGATGACATTGTCGTCTGCTTCAAGTGTGAGTAAAGTCACGTGACTGAGAAAAAAACGCCAATTTGTAGTCTTATACTATCTAATCTTTATTTTGTTTTACCATAAAGCTTGTGCAAGCATCAAAGTAATAATATCCGAGTGATAATTATTCAATTTGGATCCCCAGTGGAATTCAGTAAACATTATTTCTGAAGAAAAACACGTCAGCTTGCTCCATGTCGATCGGAATTCTGCACACACCACGACAATCCTGCTTCGAACGGACTGATTAATTAAGTAACTGAAATAATGAGCTGCTTTGAGCGGACTTATTAAGTCAACTGAAATAATGAGCCACTGAAACAGCACAACAAACGCTGGATCTCACCACTATGTACCTCAGCTTTTCCTGGTATGACCCCGCTAAACGACAAGTGAAGTTTTTTATCGGTCCTTTCGCCACGAACGATATTGCCATCGTCGGCCATTTTGAAACGCAACGCAGTTGACCAGAGCTAGCCTAGGTTTAACCTGGATCTCTTTCAAAACTAAGCTAGATTATAGTAAGGCGTTCAAACGTCGGACAAAGTTAAACTTAACAATTCAAGCCAGGAGATGGGCTAATATGGGAATTGAAGGGTTGAAATCGTGTTTAGAAACAGCAGTAAGCCAGAAAATTGCATACGGGGGAAAAACGGGATTTTTTTTTCCAGGTGATCAGCTGATTTTAATGTACGCCACCACAACAATACAACAGAAACTGAAGAGCGTCGTCAGCAATGTCAACTAGGTTGTGTCGCAGATAGTAACGGACGCGTTCCGCACTGCATTTTTTTTTCCCCCCGATGAAAACCCAAAAATGAATGACGGGCGCACGGCGGTTCGCGATTGCTGAATCAAGACGGGTGGTATGTTAATTAACCGGTAGTTTGGAACTGTTTACAAATCTAAAACTTACAAAAAGCAAAAGAGAATGGAACGACAAAGATTTACTCTATAATTCTCGTGGGTGCTTTTTTTCATTTTTTTTTCTTAAGGCGTTCATGCTCGAATCAACTCGGCTATGGTAATTGAAAACGCCCTAATGTCGGCCGGGACAATATTCTTCTAAAAAAAAAAGGTTTGGAGTACCTAAAATGATCACGCAGATTCGGTTTTGGTGCTAGTGTTATTGGTGTTTCTATTAACAAAGTGCTCAAAGGGGTGAAAGCAGTTCAAGTTGTGAATGTGCCGACCTGTTTGCAGGCTGCAGTTCAAGCTGTGAATGTGCTGACCTGTTTGCAGGCTGCAGTTCAAGCTGTGAATGTGCTGACCTGTCTGCAGGCTGCAGTTCAAGCTGTGAATGTGCTGACCTGTTCGCAGGCTGTAGTTCAAGCTGTGGATGTGCTGACCCTGTTTGCAGGCTGTAGTTCAAGCTGCTGTGGATGTGCTGACCTGTCTACAGGCTGCAGTTCAAGCTGTGGATGTGTGCTGACCTGTCTACAGGCTGCAGTTCAAGCTGTGGATGTGCTGACCTGTCTACAGGCTGCAGTTCAAGCTGCCAATGTGCTGACCTGTTTGCAGGCTGCAGTTCAATCTGTGGATGTGCTGACCTGTCTACAGGCTGCAGTTCAAGCTGTGAATGTGCTGACCTGTCTGCAGGCTGCAGTTCAAGCTGTGAATGTGCTGACCTGTTTGCAAGCTGCGGTAGACGTCTTCCCCCGTAGAGGTGTTGAAAGTGATGGAGTTGAAATGGATGTGGCACACCTGTCTCTGGTGCAAGGTGAGCTGTTCCTCCATCACCAGGTCTGCTATCAGGCTATACATGGCCTGTCTGTCGGTCTCAGGGTACCCAAGTACACCTGGAAGGGAGAAGTGTCACTGGATTACCTGTGTGTGTATCTGTGTGTGTGTGTGTGTGTGTGTGTGTGTGTGTGTGTGTGTGTGTGTACGTACGTACGTACGTTTGTGTGTGTGTATATGTGTGTGTGAGTGCGTGTGCGCGTGTATATGTGTATGTGTGTGAGTGCGCGCGCGCGCGTGTTTGTATATATAATGCATGTGTGTGTGTGTGTGTGTGTGTGTGTGTGTGTGTGTGTGTGTGTGACAGATAGAAAGACGGAGAAAGAGACAGGCAAAGAGAGTCATGAGACAGACATAAAAGGATTGTGGTTCATTTTTTTTTTTTTATCAATGCTCTGTGTACGTAACAAATGACTTCGCTATTATCATGAGGCCATGACGTACAGATACAGATGTACTTTACACAAGTAAACTGACTAATGTCCTACAATGTTTTAATTTTGAAATGCCAAAAGTATACTTTGACAAAACTCGTTTGGCTCTTTGCACAAATCTTGCGCTCTTAAACTAGAAGAGAGAGAGAGAGAAAGAGAGAGAGAGAGAGAGAGAGAACTCACGACATTTGTAAAGCGACCGGCCTATACACATGGGTATACGTTTTGAAGGGGAAAGTCTTGAAACAGATCAGTGGATTTGAAAAGCAAAGCAAACAAACAAACAATACATAGCAAAAGATATAATTATCAGTAAAAGAGCGAAACAACCACAATATTACTCTGCCAGCTATCCATGCAACGTGACTCATTAGTGACAAAAAACTGTCTGCAGCAGCAGTGAATAAATTTACACATGCTTCATTTTCTTAGCTTCAGAACATTATTACATGGCTGCATATGTACAAAAGATTGGTTGTTTATATTTAGTATAAACATTTAGTATTTTTTTCACGAAAAACAGCTAGCGAGAG
Source organism: Conus betulinus (assembly GCA_016801955.1). NCBI lineage: Eukaryota > Metazoa > Mollusca > Gastropoda > Neogastropoda > Conidae > Conus > Conus betulinus. The sequence goes on along the minus strand of JADBJO010004460.1, from coordinate 5,661 downwards.
AGACATAGAAAGAGAGAGAGGGAGGAGGGGAAGAGGAGGGAGGGAGAGAGGGAGGAAGGTTAATTGCACTACACTTCTTGTTAATGCTTTCTATTCACCATTTTCCCACAAATATAAGAAAAGTGCCTTCCCTTCCGTGGCCTCATTACTTCCCATCCGCCCCACTCAAACAAACACACACACACACACACACACACACACACACACACACACACACACACACACACACACACACACACACACACACACACACACACACACTCACGCACGTACACGCACTCGCGCGCGCATGCACACACGCAAACACGCACGCACGCACGCACACGCGCACGTACACACACACACGCGCGCGCGCGCGTGCGCGTGTCCATTGTTAATGCCAGTGAGAATCTAACGAAAGGGAAAGTGTGTTGACTGACTGGCATTGATGTTGTAAGTGAAGGAGGATAACGAAAGGAAAAGTGTGTTGACTCACTGGCATTGATGTTGTAAGTGAAGGAGGATGTGACGTCACCGCAAAGCTGAAGCAGAACGAGGCTAATCCAGAGTGACGCCCCCTTCATGGTGTCGGCTTCTCTTTTTCCACCGCTCTCTTCGGTTAGTCCTGTATTAACATTGACGTCAGTCCATAGTCATGGTGTAAATGATCCGTATTAACATT
>JADBJO010004459.1:194105-198113 GCA_016801955.1 Conus betulinus | reverse complement strand
TTCATTTCATAAGGGTTCTTTAACTGGGGAAAAAGTTAAAAACCCGCAATAAGTCAGCTACGCGCCTGCTACTCTCAAGTGACCTGCAGACCAGAAAGAGTAAGAGACCAGATCAACTCAGCTGAAGTCTGGCCAACCAAAACACCTGGCCACTCTCACAGAATTAACCCCCTCCCAGACTGGGGGCAAAAGGTGATCTGGATGGTGCCACATCTGACGCCAGCTCCATGAAGTCTGGACTCCCACCAGGGAGTAGTCCTGGGCCTTCTTTTCTTTCTCCTTTACACAAACGACCTCCTCAACATCCTCAACGGCTTGCATTTTTGCGGATGGCACACTTTGTCGCAAAACCGTCAACATTTGCAGGGATCATGAAGCCCTACAGCAAGATCCTAGTCACACGGCTGCTGTGACAAACAATATGGATGTCTTTACACCCTGACAAGTGTCAGACTCTATAGAACTAGTTAAAGAGAGCCTCTAACTGCACAGAACCAGCTCCATGGCCAATGCCGACAATTATATTAGAAGACAAGCCATGCCCTCCGAGAGAAAGGCAGGTTCCAGTGGAATTGATAATTGTTCACAGGCAACAAAGCCTATCACACAGGCAACAATATTTTCAGACATTTGACTATGTCAAGGAAGGTATGAAAAGAAGGCACGAACAGCAGTCAATTGATAAGCCCAAGAAAAATAGAGACAGGTTTGGTCCAGGCAGTAACAGGACAAAATCTGTATATCCCCGGGAAGCTGATTCAAACTAACAGTGCTGACATGAGCTGTTTAAGATGGATGTCACGATTGAGCATCGTCCCAAGTGTGATCCAGGAAATGCTAAGGAAAAATGTGACGATGCGATCCATCACCGAAGCACTGTCATAAGAGACCTTATAATCTGATAGGATGGGGAGAATGCTCGAGAAATTCACAGCTGAGCATGGTCTAACATGTGTTGCTTGGAATTCCAGACAAAAAAAAAAAACAAAACAAAAACAGAAACAAAAAACAAATAAACAAACAAACAACAAACAAACAAACAAACAAACAAACAAAAAACACGAGGCAGTGCAATCCGTCATAAAAGCACAGCCCTCAGTAAGGTACGGTAATGTTGCCCTTGGCCCAGCCGACCGCGAAGGGCCATATCAGGACTGACAGCCCTCAGAAACCATAGAATTTGAAATGGTGAGGAGAATACTTATTGAACTGAAATGAACCAGCTTGTTCAGTTGTACCATATCATCCCAGTGATCGCTCTACAGCTCAGCAACTTTGTCGGCACTTGAACATATTTAAAACAAACGAACAGAAAAATCCCTCATTTCAGGACTTCAGGGACACAGAGGCATCTCAACAATCGTCTTGTCCTGCACATATTCACAGAAAGGGTCGATCAGTCAGCCTTCGGCACATAGTGTCTGAAGAAATCAAAGGAATATTCCTTCCCTGGCATAATTCCGTGATCACAATGCACGGTAAACTGTGCTGGTTTTCAACTGAGTCTGGAATGCACGTCATTTTTGTTATCTTTTCCTGCCTGGATTTTTTTCCCCCATGATTTGTTTTCCAGCTTGTTATGTGTGCTTTTTCTTCCAAATGACGGGCCCACGAAGTAATCCCTTTCGTGAACATAATCATCTTATGCCAAGAAATGCATGCTACAGACGGTGATAATATGAAATTTATTTCATAATAAAACGTGATGACTCTCTCTCTCTCTCTCTCTCTCTCTCTCACACACACACACACACCACACACACACACACACACACACACACACACACACATACACAAAAACACACACACGCCCGCACGCACGCTCGCACGCACGCACGCACGCTCACGCGGAATATATTACCTGTGTGATCACATGATGAATCCAGTATATAATACAGCACATAGAGGTGTGACGATCTCCCTCCTCCCCCCATCATACACACACACACACACACGCACACACACACACACACACACACACACACACGCCCGCACGCACGCTCGCATGCACGCTCGCACGCACGCACGCACGCTCACGCGGAATATATACCTGTGTGATCACATGATGAATCCAGTATATAATACAGCACATAGAAGTGTGACGATCTCCCTCCTCACACACACACACACACACACACACACACACACACACACACACACACAGGAGTATGTTTTTTTTACTGTAATTGCAGAATTACACATGAATGGTGTAGGAAGATTTCAAGCTTTTCAAGAGGGGGAGGGGAGGGGGGATGGGATAGGAGAGGGGAACAAATCAGAAAGCGACAGAGAAAGGGAGGGGGGAAGGGAGAGAAAAAGAGGGTAAAGGTAAGGTCATGAAAGAAGATGGCTCTCATATGAAGTTGAAAATAGCAAATTTAATTAAAAGTCGCTAGGTTTATTAGGGGGTGGTATACATACTAATGAACCAGAGGCCAGGTCTCGGGCCACTTTGGATCCGGCCCAAGGGACAATACTGCTATTAAGAATCTGGGGTGAGGTGGGAGATGGGAAGGGATGAATAGGCGTCTGCTGGATTGGACCCTGTTTGGGAGGTCGTTGATATATACGAGGAACAGGCAGGACCTTGGGGGACACCTGATCTAACTGCTACTGGTTCCTTTCTGTGGCTGCTGCTGTCAGTCAGCGTCATTGCCAGGTACAGCTCGAGCAGTTTGTCCAGCGAGGAGAGGATTTGTTGACTGACAATTGACAAGCCAGGGAGAACAGGGAGTGGGGGGGGGGGGGGGGGGGGGAGGAGGAGGCGCATCCATCCTCCCCCCATCGCCTCAACCCCCTTTTCCCCCTTGCGGTTGGTATGCCAGTAGGATGCAACGTAGCACTATCACTCAAGCATTCTATCCTAAGCACTTAGTCTTCCTTTCCACATCTTGATTCACCTACACAAAATAAGATTTAAGTTTAGTTTTCACTGATTTCTAAATTTAAAAAAAAAAAAAGGAAAGAAATAAAGTAATAATAATAGAAAGTAAATTTCCGGCAGTTTCGTCTTTTAAGACTCAAACAGAAACGAAAGTTCACAGAACTTTGTGCGAGCAACGTGAATAATAACAAAGAAACTGCGTTAAATAAAAAAACAAACAAACAACAAAAAAATAACAAGCAAAAACTACCGATCCTGGAAAACCGTAGTAATAAAGTCTGTCTTGCTGTCTTGAACTACGTGATTATTATCTAGTTTCATATTCGTCGAATGTTTACATTTCAGTTACGGATGTCTGCGTAAAAGTCGGTCGCTGCATGATTGATGCTGTTCTATTTCGGGGTGCAGACACAACATGCCTGACAACCATGTGTAACATATCAAAAACTCTGATTCGATAAGATACCAAAACAATCGGATTATCAACTGTGGCTGCACTACATCTGCAGTTAAGAAGAAGAGGTAAAAATAGTGATCAATAATTCCAACTTGAACTTTGTCCACTTCTTGCACCACCAGTTGAAATCGTTTTATCGAACGATGTATGATTACAGAATAACGTGTGCCTATATGTAGATTCCGTGATTGCACAACATACTGAAAAAACCATTGAGCACATAAGACTCCTGTTTTGGTTTCCATCCTGTTATTTTGAGAGAAACAGCCGTCCTGAATCCGACAACGCAAATCAAGCTCTTAGGTGAGGGAACTGTGGATGTGGAACTGTTACAGTTATCTAGCCAAAGCTTTATTTTATTTGAGCTTAGCCGACAATACAGGGATCGTTGAGTGTTAGGAAGCACAGGTGACAGGTATTTCGCTTACTTTGCTTTTACAGTTTGTAAGCAAAAGCTGAAAAAAAGCAAACTTCAAAACGACATTATACTAACAAATTAAAGTAAATGTTTATTTGTTAAGCATATTAGAAAATATTTCTTCTAACATGTGAAATAGATGAATGGAATATTCCTTGAAAATGAGATGAAACTGGGCTAAAACATGTTTAATTTTATTAATGTGGGCAGAATTCTCTGAATGTTGAACTGAATTAGCAGCCTTGATTT
>JADBJO010004459.1:146605-191605 GCA_016801955.1 Conus betulinus | reverse complement strand
AAAAAAGAGAAAGAGTGTGAAACAAATGGCTATCATTTTTGAAGGTGTCAAAATTTATACTTTATATGACAGATTTCCTGAACCCTGTCAGACTCTTGCAAAGTAGGGGCAGATTGCTCATACTGGCAAAACTTTCATTGCTAGTTTTGTTTGACAACAATTTTGATTGCTGGTTTTGTTTGACAACAACTTCCATTGCATTTTCATTGCTCGTTTTGTTTGACAATTTTCATCGCTAGTTTTGTTTGACAACAATTTTCATTGCTGGTTGGTTTTGTTTGACAACAATTTTCCTCACTAGTTTTGTTTGACAACAATTTTCATCGCTAGTTTTGTTTGACAACAATTTTCATTGCTGGTTTTGTTTGACAACAATTTTCATCACTAGTTTTGTTTGACAACAGTTTTCATTGCTAGTTTTGTTTGACAACAATTTCATTGCTAGTTTTGTGTGACAACAATTTTCATAGGTAGTTTTGTTTGACGACAATTTTCATTGCTAGTTTTGTATGACAACAATTTTCATTGCTAGTTTTGTTTGACAAAAATTTAATGGCTAACATAGTATGAAGTCACGCTGTAAGAATCAAATAACAACATTAGGAGAGCAGGGAGCTAATATTGCCTCAGTTGCCTGACTGACCAGCTAGAATGATCACCCTTGGTGCGTTCATATCCTGTTGCTTACCTACAAATAAACCAGCAGTCATAGGTGAAAGTTTATATAACCCCCTAATTGATGAATATAGACAAAAGAAAATCAGTGTGGGCAGTTTTACAAAGAAAGATGTTGCATGCATGGAATTTAGATTTAGAGCAACAGTTCAGTCAGATGTTGTGAGCTGGAATTATGATGGCGTGGGATTAAAAGAAAAAAAAAATTGCCATTTCCTACCATCCTAATATGTTCTTGTGGTGTAATAAACTGTAGGTAAGGTCCCCCCCGCCACCACCACCACCCCCATCCCCGTTTGCTAGAATGATTATCCCCATCTGTCAATATCTTTAAAGATGGGTGTGGATGTAACTATATATCATTCAACTATATAGGATGTGTAGCAATATCCAGAGATTTGAACTTTAGATTTTGTTGTTATTATATGTATTGATACATAATGTACGTATCAAGTGGCTTGTAGACAAGTGCTTAGAGAGTTGTTCATGGAGCTGATGGTTGGAAGTTCAAACCATTCATAGGGTTAGAGTTTTATGGTTATAAAATCCTCTGCGTCCACCCAGCAGTAAATGGGTACCTGATTCAGATCAGGTAAGGTTAAGGCAGGGGAAGGAGAGGGACGAGGTCCTCCTTCCATAACACCATACCCCAGACATGGGGACGCTGAAACAATTCACTGCCCATATGGTCAGCAGGCTATGTGACTTGCACCTTTATATGCATTGGTATTATTGGACAGGTATATGTACCGGTCACCTTTATATGCATTGGTATTATTGGACAGGTATATATACCAGTCACCTTAATATGCATTAGTATTTTTGGACAGGTATCAGTACTGGTCACCTTCATATACCTTGGTATTTTTGGACATGTATTGGTACAGGTCACCTTTATATGCAGTGATATTTTGGGACATATATATCGATACTGGTCAAATTTGTTTGCATTGGTATTTCTGGACACTTACCACTACTGGTCACCTTTATATGCATTGGTATTTTGGAACAGGTGTCGGTGCTGGTCATGGCCCACACACGAGAACTGGCCTTCCAAATCGGCAAAGAGTACGAACGATTCAGCAAGCACTGCGCCGAGGTCAAGGTCGCTGTGTTCTTTGGTGGGATGCGGGTCCAAAGTGATAAGGATGTGTTGAGGAAGGCGTGCCCACACATTGTCGTGGGGACGCCTGGACGCCTTCTGGCTCTCTGTCGATCAGGGGCGCTGTGTCTGCGTCATGTCAGACACTTTGTGCTGGACGAGTGTGACAAGATGTTGATGGACCTGGGTGAGTGTTGGAGAGAAGGGGAGCGTGTGCGTGTGTATAGATTGTATGATATGTGTGTGTGTGTGTGTGTGTGTGTGTGTGTGTGTGTGTGTGTGAGAGAGAGAGATTTTGCTTGTGTGTGTGTGTGTGTGTGTGTGTTTGTGCAGTACTTGTGTGTGCTTCACCTACACGCATATTTATGCATGTGTATATGTATGTTGTGTGACTTATCTTTAAACTGTAATTTATTTTAATGAAAATGCCACTGAAAAAACTGAAAAAAGGGACATGTTAGGAAGGGGTTGAACTGTGAACAACATTCCATAACTCTAATCACAACAGCAAGAGAGAAAAGCCATGCAATATTAAAATTTCCAGTGTTCAAGGAAAAGAAGACTAATGGGGTTCATTATAAAAGATTTACAATACCAGATAAAAGATGATGATAAGACCCTAGTTCTTGTAGCTTTGCTAAAAAAAAAAAACCACAAAAGTCTTAAGTTGTGGGTAAGTGTGGAAGAAAATTAAGGAGTGTTTGTGATGTGAGTTCTCACATGTTTGAAACTGCTGCCTTCATTTATCGTTTCCATGACATTCCAGACATGCGCCAGGACGTGCAGGAGATCTTCCGTCAGACGCCGCGCGACAAGCAGGTCATGATGTTCAGCGCCACCCTGGGCAAGGATGTTCAGCCCGTCTGCCGCATGTTCATGCAAGACGTAATTACCTCCCTTCCTCTGCCTCTTCTCTCATGCCCCACCAGCCGCAGTTCACCGTCGTCTGCCCCTGATGTTCCATGGTGGTGTGGCGGCTAAAGCAGCGTTTGTTTTGTGCCGCTGGTTGAAGTTTGTTGCTTTGTCATCGTGAGAACATTTTTTGAAAATTGTTTGTTTTTTTTTTTTTCCTTGACTGCTGAACATCTGTGAAAGCTGATGAATATGCGTGGATAAAAAAAAAAAAAAAAAAAAGAAAAGCCATGACTATGCTAGATTTAGAATTTACACGTGTTGGTTTATGTGAAAGGTGTGGTTCTGCCTCCTGTGAAAGGTTTACGTCAAACGAAAGTGTGTGGTGGCCTGGTCTGTCTGCCCTCCTGTGAAAGGTTTATGTCAAACGAAAGTGTGTGGTGGCCTGGTCTGTCTGCCCTGTCCCATCGCCAGGATGTCGTTTCCTAACTGACCAGCGTATTCATCGGCAGCAGGTTGGAATTGAAACTCTTTCTGCTGTGTTTTGCTGGACGTACTTCAGCCGTCTTTTTTGTCAGTGATACGGTCTGCATGCAGTGGATAATTCATTGCCCTCATCTTCATGGTTGCCACCCCCCAAGCCTGCCTTTTAATTTTTGTTATAGCACAGTTCCAGCTGCCCTGTGGTGTTTTCCAGTGGATGAAATCTCTGCTCTTGTTCTCCAGTTGTGAAGCTGTGCGTCCCTGATGTCACCCGCGGTACAAAGGAAGACTAGGCTTAGACAGCGCAGTCTGTCTTGAGATGTCATTGCAAATATCAACTGTCCTCAACAGATTCACCCGACCACAATGGCCCACACATCAAGAATGCAGGTAGATCTCTCTCTTTACGGTATGCCCCATAGTCCAGTTACCACAGCCAGTCCTTCAGGCCGAAGTGCCCACTTACCAGATGCAGCCATCATTGACTTCAGTATTCCCTCCCCTAATGCAGAGCCCAGTACTAGTAGTTAGGTTTCCTGCCTGAAGAGTGTGATGAACTACCAATGTGTGGAAGTGGGAGCTATTGCCATTTTGGTACCAGGACTTCCTATTTCATTATTTCTCTCTCTTTTTATCAAGTATTGTCGACAAAATGATCGACTATGATTGTGGTCAATGTGCAGAGACATGGATCTCTTGTAGTCGACTGTCTTTTTCTGACATCAAAATTTTTTTGTCTGAAACAGTAATTTTTTTTCCTGCATTACATCATTAGTGTGGTGGTTGCCTGATGAAATGCCGTCCTCTACAGATCGTTGTCATGTCCCCAGAGTTTGAACCCACGGTCAGCGACACCTTCAGCTGGCCAGTGCTTGCACTGTTCTCAAGTGTGAGCAGATTTGCAGGATGCATTCGGAGGCGGTTCCTAAGAAACCACTCAGTGCGTTGTACTGAATCGACAAGATCTTGTCTCATGAGAATGGTCATCTGATGTTGATTGGCAGATCTGTGAGGCTGTCTTGCCTTTATGAGAGCTTTCCTAGTGGACTGATTCTTAAAGGATCTAGTTTGTCTTGAGGCTGAATGTGTGATGTGGTGACAGAAAACAAAAAGAAAAAACATGAGAAAAGAAAAGAAAAGAAAAAATTTCAACAAATAAACAAGCAAGCAAAGAAAAGACAAAGAAAATGAGAGGGAAAAAAGTGAAAAGAATTATATGGAAAGAAAATGATGACCCCTCCCCCACTAAAAAAAAAAAAAGAAAAACACTGAAAGGTAAATGAATTTATGTCATAAAATTCTGTTAAAAGTATGAATTTTCCTGTTTTAAATGTGTGATGGCTTTTGTGACTATGTATGAAGCACTGTACGTACATTCGCCGTTCATTATTATGGAACTTGTCATTTTTTACATTTGTTTGTTCATTTATTTGTTTATTTATCTATTTGTCTACTTATTTATGCACTTACATATTTATATTCTTATTCATAGTGAAACCTAAGGTGGTCAGCTGGGTGATGATGATAAAAATGATAAAACTGTCAGATCAGTCTTGCCTATTGTTGATCTCCAAAGGGTTATGAAGCGTGTCTTCAGCATGTCTTCACTCAGCTACTTGTGAGCAGCTGACAAGGTTTCAAGTCCACAGTGGACTCACAGTGAATCCCAGTCTGTAGGGCACCTGCTGATCTAGAACAGTCATCTCTGAACAGGATTGATGAAGGCTGATGACAGTGCAGTCTCCATTTGCAGGTGTCCTCGTGGATGTTTAGTTTGTTGGGGGGTCATTGAAGATGACACTGGGTTGTGCGTAGTTGAAGAAATATGTGATAAAAGGCTCATAGACTGATAGTGTGATGTAGCAGATGCTGTAGTTTGGTCTTATTTGTTTCAATGGGTTGTTTATGTTGTTGTGTTGGTTTATTTGCAATAATTGATAGTATCATTCATCAGCAGTTTTTTTTTCTGTATTTTTTTCCCACTTTAAATCGATCATGTTGCTTTTATTCGTGCATGAATTCGATTGTGCTTGTGATTGATGAAACGCTTAGGACAAAAAAAAAAAGAAGAAAAGAACAGAAAGAAAGAAAGAGAGAAAGAAAAGGAGGAATTACAGAAAAAAGAAAGCAAAAGATGGGGGAAAAGTGAAAAAAAAAAAAAAAAAAAAAAAAAAAAAAAGAGAAAAATTAGTAGAAAGAAATGTCAAACAGAATGAGAGGGTGAAAAAAAATGAAGTAAAATTGTATATGAAAAAAAAAAAAAAAAAAACCCTGACCACCCCCCCAAAAAAAAAAGAAAAAAAAAAGAAAGAAAAGGGGAGCAGGGAGTAAAATATTTACAGACAAATGAAAAAGTATGTTGTGTAATCCATTGAAAGTATGAACTTTACAGTTTTAGATGTGTGGTAGCTTTTGTGACTATGTATGATGAACTGTGCATTTACAATACATTGTAATGGAACTTTTTTTTGCTGCATTTATTTTATTTTATTTATTTATGTTGATATTCTCATTAACAAAAAATCAATTTATAGCTTTTTAGTTATAGTGAAACCTGTATCCCATGTGAGAGACAGACAAGTGATTTCCTTGTTGAGAAATTTGTAAAGCGCTCCCTGAGAAGGGAAGTGTTGTCAGAATACAACTTTCTGCTAAATGAGGATGAGAATGCCAAGAGAAAGGGAGGGAGGGAGGTTTTTTTTTTTTTTTTTTTTTTTTTTTTGGGGGGGGGGGGGGGGGGGAGGAGAAGAAGAAGAAGAAGATGTGTGCAGAAATTACAAAAGAAGATGAGAAGGAAAAAAATAAGTGCAGTTAGGATTTCCTTTTTTCAATGAAAAGGGCGAGTGAAAACCAACCAAAGGCCCCACCTAGAACCCCCATAGTTGGTGTTCATGATAATGATTCTTACTTCACTGCCTTGTTTGCTCGCTTGTTTTAATCTGGTACATGTGAAGAAGGACTGATTGTTGATGCATGTTTGCAAAGAACAATTCCTTCTTCCACCCCCACCCCCCATCAGTCCCACCATTCCTGGGGACTGAACCTCAGTTTAAAAGATCTTCCCCGAGAATTAGTGCCAAGGTCACCCTTCTGGTCAGTGCAACTGTCTGGTGTTACAGGAAAGAAGGGTAGAACGAGGAACATTGGGTGAGGGGGTGGGGTGGGGGGAGACAGTTGAGGGTGCAAACAATTCAAATGTTGAAGCCTATCCTTCGTGCATCATACAGATATTGCTGGTTGTTTTTCTATTTGGTTGTTGCTGCACAATTCATGATTTACGTCACTGGATTTTTTTAATGAAAAAAAATAACAAACAAAAAAAAAAAAAAAAGAAAAGAAAAAAATCTGACTCCGCAGCCGCTAGAAGTGATAGTGGACAAGGACACAGGGCTGACCTTGCACGGACTGCAGCAGTACTACATCAAGGTCACGGAAGACCACAAGAGCCGGAAGCTTTGCGACCTGATGGACGCTCTGGAGTTCAACCAGGTAAGGATTTTGTGACTCACTTGTGTGGCAAAGTTAGAACAGTCAGCGTTTTGGTTGCCAATATGTGTATGTGTGTGTGCGTGTGTGTGTGTGTGTGTGTGTGTGTGTGTGTGGGTAGACTTCAATATTGGGCATTTCTTCTTCTTCAATTGTACCAAGAAGGGCCAGCAAAGCCAAACTTAACAGATCTGTGAGATATTTTCAGCCATTCACAATATGAAAATGTCACTGGATAGTAAAGATAATGAATTATGGATAACTGTTTTCATGAATTGTGTCAGTGGTGGAGACAAGCGTACTGTCAGAAACATGAGATCGGTTTACCACATTGAAAAATGGCTAATCAAAGTGATATGTCATGCACATTAAATTGCATTGCACCAAGGATGGTTTATTCAAAGGAATCTCAATTAAACAGGAGAACATGTATACAGAACGAAGACAACTACATTTACATCTTGGCATAATGGCTAAGAAGACCTTTGAGTTTGTCAGCTATGGTAAGTCATGCAAAGCATAAAAGCAGCAAATCGAGCAGCTCTGCATGTTTAAACAAAACAGATTTTGCAAAGAAAAATGATACGTATGAAATTACGTATTAAAGAAAAAAGATAAAAAAGGCATTGTGGCCAAACAAATTGGCCGACAGTCCATGAGAAAGTCTTAAATAGTTGTAAGATCAATTTCAATTAAAAGAAATCGCCACATGGGTGATGACAGAATAAGTCCATTGTAAATGTGGAACAAGTATTGCGGTGAAATATTTGATAAAGGCCTTTCGTTTGAGCTGTGTGTAGGAAAGAGCCACTGTTGTTAATCTACTGATTCTTTCTTTTTCTTTCTGCGTACGCAGGCTGATACTCCTGCTGCGGACACTGCCTGTATAGACAGGCAGTGGAGTTTGGTGTGTATGACCATTTTTTTATCCCGCCATTAAGGCAGCTATACTCCATCTTCAGGGAAGGTGCATGCTATGTGTAACATGTCATCCATACCAACGGCCAAACTGGCCTTCTCTTCCGAAAGTTGGTGATGGGATTTTACAGGTGTGCAAAATGTTGTGCTTGCGTTCACATATGGAACCTCGAGTCTCATTCAAAGGACTGTATGGGAAATGGAGTCAGACTAATGTTAACTCCAAGAGAAAAATCCCCCAGTATTGAAATGCCCCAGTGGAGATTCAAACCTGCAACCCTTGGGATTAGGAGTCCGGCGCTCTACCAGCTGAGCTGTTTTGGGCCCCAGTCACTTTAAAATAAAATAAATCGTCACATGGGTGATGACAGAATAAGCCCATTGTAAATGTGGAACAAGTCTTGCGGTGAAATGTGTGATAAGGGCCTTTCATTTGAGTTCTGTGTTGGAAAGAGGAAAGAGCCACTGCTGTTACTTTTACTGATCATACTAAGCCATCGCGCTGGAACAAGTTTACTGGCAGGGACACATACCCCCCTCCCCCCCCCCGAAAAGAAAAAGAAACAACAAGAAAAAAAAGGGGAAAAAAAAAAATGCTGGAAAGTCTTGCCATATAGTATGACTCTGTTTCTGTATATGGATTTGATTTATTATTATTTTCTTCTTTTTTTTTTGACAAACAAGACAAAATGTTCTTATCCATTTGCTTCACCTACCATTTCAATTCATCGTACTATTCCAACATTTCTGTGATGTGTGTTCATTCACACATTAATAAAAAAAAGGCACATTGTGTGTGTGTGTGTGTGTGTGTGTGTGTGTGTGTGTGTGTGTGTGCTTGTATTGTGTGTGTGTGTGTGTGTGTGTGTGTGTGTGTGTGTGTGTGAGACCTAATATGAAATAGAAATGAGAAATATCCAGTCTGTTTAAAATAAACGTGCATTTATACACTCAGCACAAGTGTTTGCATACACACACATATGCACTGTCACACATTTCTGCACGCATGTACAAGGGTCAAAAGCACACTGCATCTAATATGAAAATGTAGTTTTTTCCATGCAGCCTAGTCAGATGATCTGTATGTGTTGCGGTTCGTCGAGTTTCTTTGAATTTGCAATCTGTTCACTGTTGATGGTATTAAACTGTCATGAAACAAGATGCAAAAAATTACAGATAAGCTAATAAATCAGAAATTGGTTAGGGACGTTACAGAAGGAGAACATGTTTGTGGCAGGGGGATGAGGGGAGGTGGAGTTTGGGGGGGGGTGAGGGGGGGGGGGAGGAGGGGTGCTTTGAGTAAAAGGATGAATCAAGAGCCAACAAAACGAGAAAAAAAAAAAAAGAAAAAAATCAAAGTCAGATTATCTTGCATACGTAGTTCCTCATGTAAGTGTCTGTTAACTGCAGCGCTGTGTGTGTGTGTGTGTTTGCTTCAGGTGATCATCTTTGTGAAGAGCGTGTCCCGCTGCATGGCGCTGACAGAACTGTTGGTGGAGAATAACTTCCCCGCCATCGCCATCCACAGGCACATGACGCAGCAACAGAGGTTTGTACCATAACAGTTTGTGAAATGCAGTCGAAGCTCTTTTATGTGAAAAGTGTAGGAACTCTATGCGTAGTGAAAGCTCAGTTTCTTCCCTGTTGCAGATAGAAATCGCCTGAAAAATATATGAATATAATTGCATATGCTGGTGTCGTCTGATTTTTTTTTTCTCCCAAGATCATATAATTATGACAACCATCTTCCGCTCTCTCCTCAGTAGAATGGCAAAATAATGCCATTAAGCTATACTGCATAGAGAAATTCATTAAATATAAGTTTGAACATCTGTAGTTAAACAGACTTTTTGTAAATGAATGAATAGAAAAAAAAAGTTGAATGCAGATTTCAAGGAGATATAACAAATGCCTGGCATGCTTGCAAAACCCCAAAGTGCCTGCCAAACCTTGAGAAAAATGAGTTTGAGAGTTTTAGACCACATGCACAGGAGAAAAAAGTCTCTCTTTGTTCAGTTGTGTTGGCATTACCTTCTTCAAGGAAGTGGCATTTTTCATCTTCATTCATTTGCTTGTCTTTCAGCAAAAACTACGAAACCAGTTGTAATGAAACTAGGTGGAAACAGGGTGCTAGAATGAAGCCATTAAACTTTGGCTCTGATTTGTGTTGAAGAATAGCTCCAGAATGTCTTCAACGTTTGGCGGCGTTCTGAACTCTTGAATGCTTTTCATTTTTGTCATGTTTTGATTCACTGTTGATGATGGCGTGAATTCTTGAATGTTTTAGCTTTTGTCATGTTTTGATTCACTGTTGATGATGCCGTGAATTATGAATGTTTTAGTTTTTGTCATGTTTTGATTCACTGTTGATGATGGCGTGAATTATGAATGTTTTAGCTTTTGTCATGTTTTGATTCACTGTTGATGATGGCGTGAATTATGAATGTTTTAGTTTTTGTCATGTCTTGATTCACGCTTGATGATGGCATGACCTCTTGAATGTTTTAGCTTTTGTCATGTCTTGATTCACTGTTGATGGCATTATTTTCTTCCCCTTAGATTGCTACACTACCAGCAGTTCAAAGACTTTCACAAGAGACTTTTGGTGGCCACCAACCTGTTTGGTCGGGGCATGGACATCGAGCGCGCGTCAACATTGTCTTCACTACGACATGCCCGAAAATTCGGACACCTATCTCCACCGAGTGAGTATTGTGCTTGTCTGTAGGGTAATAGAGTCATGGGAACTTTTTTTCTGCCCAGTTTTCCATGTGTTTGTTTACGACATATTTCTCATGCTGCTCCTCTAGTATCTCCCATGCACAGCCACGTCTGTGTTTGTCCGGTCAGAGTCCCAGTGTCTGCCCACAAGGAGCTGACTATATCAGGTATTCATCTAACACTGTAGTGTTCCCAAGTCACTTCAATGGTGTTTGGTGGTGCTTGTTTTGGTTAGATATCCTCGACATAGGATCTTCACCCGACCTGAATAATCAGTGGGTAAACAGTGAAACCAGTGGGCATCAGTTGCAATGAAGTTTACTCAGCTCAGCTGATCATGTTGCTAATACATGAATCTGTATATATCAATGAAAGAGAGGACGATAAAAAGAATCTTGTGAGTTGACTTTAACATGGTGACAGCCCTGATATGGCCCTTAGCAGTTGGCTGGGCTTGAAGCAACATTACCTTACCTTACTGAATGAGAGATGGTATGGTAACATATACTGTACCATGTCAAACTCTGGCAGTATGGTAACATATACCGTACCATGGCAGACTCTGGCAGTATGGTAACATATACTGTACCGTGTCAAACTCTGGCAGTATGGTAACATATATACCGTACCATGGCAGACTCTGGCAGTATGGTAACATATACCGTACCATGTCAAACTCTGGCAGTATGGCAACATATACCGTACCATGTCAGACTCTGGCAGTATGGTAACATATACCATACCATGTCAGACTCTGGCAGTTTGGTAACATACCGTACCATGCCAAACTCTGGCAGTATGGTAACATATACCGTACCATGCCAAACTCTGACAGGTTACATCCTGTTTGCTCGCTCTTTTGACCGATTTTGTGTCCAAAGCAGTCCTAGGACACATGGAAAACCATCTTTTTTTATCTGGTTTGAAATTGAACGATGCTATAAAGTTCTAGCTTGGTCAGGGACTGCGGTTCCTTTCTTCATGTATCGTGGTGGTCAGCAAGGCCAGGGAGATACAGACTCTCTAATGTTTAGTCCAGAAATTTGGGAAATGATCGTGGAAGGGTATCGATACATGGTTGAAACTCAGCTGCTTAATTTGAGTTTTCCAGTTTGAGCGCATTGCACTCTTGGTTTTCACATGAAATGTTGATCCTGGCTCAGCTGGAGTCCGTGTTCTCCCAGTCACAGTTATCAATAGTCACCATTGTGTCATAGAAACTGGTGGTTTCTGGTTTATTGAACTTTGACGTGTTCGATAGTCACCATTGTGCCATAGAAACTGGTGGTTTCTGGTTTATTGAACTTTGACGTGTTCGATAGTCGCCATTTGCCATAGAAACTGGTGGTTTCTGGTTTATTGAACTTTGACCTGTTCGATAGTCACCATTTGCCATAGAAACTGGTGGTTTCTGGTTTATTGAACTTTGACCTGTTCGATAGTCACCATTGTGCCATAGAAACTGGTGGTTTCTGGTTTATTGAACTTTGACCTGTTCGATAGTCACCATTGTGCCATAGAAACTGGTGGTTTCTGGTTTATTGAACTTTGACCTGTTCAATAGTCACCATTGTGCCATAGAAACTAGTGGTTTCTGGTTTATTGAACTTTAACGTGTTTTTTATGGTTTCTACTTTTTGCCAGTTTATGAACATTATGCAAATGAATTCTGTCTTGGGTCAAAGCACGTATCAGAAATCGCATCTTGACTGAACCCGACTTGTGAAGGACCCCATGCCCTCTTTGTGTTAGTTATCTCCCTTTAGATCCTGCCCGATGAGTCTGGTTGGTATGCCTAGTTCTCATAATCCAAGGGTTTAGGGTTCAGTGCCTGGGCGAGACATGCCTGGTGAAAGGTTTTTACTCTGAAATCATCGTCTGTGCAGACTAGAACCTTCTTCAGGTCATTTAGACGAGACTTTAATCAAGATCACGTGTATGGACACATGCTTAGAAAAAGACAAATGAAAGTCCTTGCATGCTAAGTAACCCTGTTCCTTCCTTCAAAGAAGTGTAGGTGATCATGTGCAATGATGGATGACCAAAACCACCCTATGCACCCTGGTGTTCTATTAGACATCCCAGACGGCGGAGTATGGTTGCCTGAACGGGATGTTTAAAAATGTTCACAAATGCTAGAATTTGATCAGTGAAGAACCAATTTCTACCTGAAGAACAAAAAGACTGCATTTTTTTTCCCTCTGTGTGTGTGTGTGTATGTGTGTTTGTGAGAGAGAGAGAGAGAGAGAGAGTGCGTGTGTGTGTGTGTGTGTGTTGCATGAATGCACGTCCGATTTTGCTCCATTTACAATATTTTGTTGTATGTGTTATTGTTCCAAGCACAGCATTTTTGGCAGCATAAGTTTCTGTTTAATACTTCTCTTTGTGATGCATGATTCTGTTTACATTTTTTTTTTACTAATATCCCACACTCTTACATTTTCGCTCATTGCCAATTCGACAGGTGGGACGTGCTGGTCGTTTCGGTACCAAGGACTGGCGCTCTCATTTGTGTCCAGTGCCAGTGATGCTGAAATCCTTAACAGCGTACAAGAACGCTTTGAGGTCAATGTGACCGAGCTGCCTGACCAGATTGATGTTACTTCCTATCATAAGTATAGTCATATTAGCCTCTCAAGACAAACAAGAAAGGTGGTGTGCATGCATATATGTATATACAAGAGTGCATGCGTTTGAAGGATAATTAGACAAACATTTGAATGCACGTGCCAAATATATGTCTCTCTGTGCATGCTTAACATATATTGTTAATATTTAACAGCAATCCATCTTCAATAAAGAACAAACAGGTAGGGTAACTCTTCCTCCCATGATGAAATTATGATAGGCCTTTAACTCCAAACGTTTGGAGTGTAATGAAATATGGAGCAAGAGTTACCCTACTTATTTGTTCTTTACCGTTTACTGTTCCCTGCCTTATCTATGGTTTCCTTTCATCCATTTTTTTTTTTTTTTAAATCAGATTTGCCATAATATGTCGTTCAATTTAGATGTTTTTTCATTTAGATGGGTTTAGTGTGTGTGTGTGTGTGTGTGTGTGTGTGTGTGTGTGTGTGTGTGTGTTTTCAAGCCCACCGGTTCTCCATATGTAGTTTGTACATTTTTAAACTGCATGTGTGTCTGCAGTGGAAGGACAGTAAGACACCAAGCCATGGTGTGGAGAGTGGGAGGGCAGAGACGATGTTGTCACCTGCACACCCAGCAGCCTGCCTCCTGTCCTGTTGCCACGTGCAGATGTTGACAGTAGTGTGCTGGTCACGCTCAAGAGTCATCATGGCGGTCATGCAACTCCAGCTTGTGTGTGTGGGAACTTGTATGCCTAATCTTTGGAGACGGACTTTTGTGTCTTCACGGTGTTGTAAACGTTAGATTTTGCTGTGAAGAGCTGTGTATCATATGACAGACTGTCCCATTTGAAAAAAAAAAATTCTGAACTCTGGAAATTATTGTATGAATCAATTTTGTAAGAACATTAAAGCCATGATTGTATTCAAGTGTGGCATTTATAGTAATATTTTGTGAAACACTTGAGGCTGTGACTGTATGTTGACATGGTGTTTATACTATATATAGTGTTGTGTGAATGGGCGAAAGAAGAGAGAAAATGGTATGTTTGCATGAGTGGGTGTGAAAAAAAAAAAAAAAAAGATCCTTGCAAACATACAGTCACAAACTTGAAAAACAGTTTTCAGCATTTTATGACAAAGGCAAGCAACAAGCCAGCAAACACACCAACTTCTCTTTTTTTTTTTTTTTTTTCTAAATACCTGGAATGTTGGTAGTAGCATAAATCTTTGGCATTGTAAATTTACACATTCATTTTAAAAAGATCTCAATTCAGATCACTGCAGTTCTATTACAAAAATAAAGCTAAGTGCTCTTCAGAGTTTTCTGTTTTCTGTTAGAATTGTTTAACATTTTGTTTGAAAAAATATTAGTCATCATTTTGCATATTACCATCTCGTATGTCTCCATCTTGTATGTACAAATTAATCCTTAAGAAAAGTTCATTATAACAAAAATATTTTGCATCATAATCACCAATCAGAAGTTTAACAAAAATAAGTGATGTTGTTCAGAGCACTAACTATTTGTGGCTGATTATCATGCAAAAATATGACACTGTGCAAAGGGACTTTTTTTTCTGTTAAGAGGAAAGACATATTTTTGTATATGAATAATGGGGCTTTTTATGTCAACGTCCTATTAAGACAAAACTTAAGTTTTGCTTGAGGCTAGAGTAATTGCATTTTCAAATCAGCAGTCTGTACATTTTAAAAACTCTGAAAAAAAATGTTAAAAAGGTTTGAAAAGCGCCCTACAATTGAAACCCTTTTCAGCTAGGAAAGTGCCATACAGTGGAATCCTTTCTCAGCTAGCTTTCACTTTTCTTTTTTTTTCTTTTTTCCTTTTTGCTATCGCTTGGTCATATGGTTTTATCAGATGAACACATAACACCAATTAAATATACAAAAACACAACCCCCTTCACTAATTAAAAAAAATAAAAATCAAACAGCCTCTACAGTAGCATCCTGTGACAAGTTAGAAAAAAAAAAGAAAAAGGAAAAAAAAAAAAGGAGATTCAGCATCAACAAAAAAAAAAAAAAAAAAACATACATACCTTGCCTCTCAATGCACAATCACATGCGAAGCAAAATGAAAAACAGCAGTGTACCAACATGTCGAGAAGATCAGCAAACATGCTGCAACATTATAGAAAGCCAAATTGCCACTGTAAAGAGAGAGAATGAGGTGGAAAATAAAAGTTTGATTACAAACAGCTTAATCATTCTTAATTAAAAGTATGGTAACGATGATGACATGAACTTGGATCATCACACTACACAAAACTTACTTGGCTCCTGTAATCATTTTCAGTATGTGAAAGTCCACATTCAAACACATGCACAGAGTTCAAAATCAAGCTGTATGCAGTACGCTATGATGTGCTGAACACATAAGGCATTTTAACAGACAGACTTTACTAAGAGGATAGCTGAAGGTCAACGTAGGTTCTTGATTCAAACTGGCAACGATTTTCACAACATTAATTCTCTTTTCAAAACAGTAATTACTTAGTCATGGAACCACCGCGAATGGGCATCCCCATCCAGAGAGAGCCACCATATCTGTCCACTGATATTCCCCAGGAGCTTATTCACAACCGTCGTAAGAACACATGAAGGGCTTAGACATAGGAATGGAATCGGAACGGCTCACAGCAGGCCACAAAGGGTCAGAGAATTTGAGACTTTCGCTGATTGATATGGATCATGCTATGGAGTTCCATTCTTGTATGACACTATATGCTTCCATATATTCTATGCTTATGTCCATGATACAACCTGGCAATTAAGATTTGAGAGATACATTCATCTGCAAAGCTGATCAGTAAACCCTCTCCAAGAGACATCCATTCAGTGGATGAAACAAAAAGGATGATTCTGGTCTTCTCGAGGTGCTGTTAGGGACTGAAAAAATCCTGTTAATAAATGGCAATGGCTCTGCGGGGAATTGAACCCAGGAAGCTCCCAGCCTTTCATCTGTGAAGCTAACCACCATGCCACCGGAGCTGATGCATTTTTAAACAGTCCTCATCTACTATTTTACCAATGAAATGCTGACAAATGAACTCCTTTGATTCAAATAGTACCACCCTGGGCAACAGTGGTTCTGAAGGGATGGTCAGAATTTCAGATTCGTCCCAGCAACGCATTTTTCAGTGACTGGAGAGGGAACACATGAGAAACATGACCTGACAAATCTTGCTGAAACAAGTCCTGTTACATGTACCACAGCCCATAAAAGTGAGCAAAGCCTTCTTAACATTATTTTGATAGTACATTCTGGAACAATCCCACAGATTCCCTGATTAATTTTGTTGTGAAGACAAGACACCTGGTTAACATGATTTTGATAAAACGCTCTCCAAACAACCCCACTGGCTTGCTGTTACATTAAATACTGCTGCCTAAACAAGATTATCTTGAGTAATGCTACAATAAATCACACCTAGACAGGTCCTCTGGCTCCTTGTTAAAATACGGCAGTCAACAAACAATGCCTGCATACTGTAACACCACACGGATGGAACCTCCACCCCACCGCCATAGGAAACATTGTTGACAACACAGCCGCACTACTCATAATCTAAGGATTCCCAATTTGTGACTGCTACTCCCAGACAATCCCATCGGCTCTCGTTTGATACTTGCTGCGGATACAAGACAGCAGCTCTATTCAAGCAACCCCCAAGGCTCTCTGTTTTTAAGTGTTGAATAATGCTGCCAACACGAGACAGCAACCTTGCTAATCAACTGTGATGGCTCACAGTTAATCATTACTGCAAAGCAAACACAGTTTCTGCTTGAAAACATCTTCACTGATTCTCTGTTAAAGCACTGTTGCAAATAGAATATGGTAATTCTACTGGTTCCAAATATTCTACTGGTTCCCTGTTAAACATTGCTGGTCTTGACAAGATCCTAACTTTAACAGCACACTTCCAGCAATTCCCCCCCCCCCCCCCCCCCCCCCCCCCTTTTCTTGCAACAAAATAACTCTGAACATCATGCTATCTTCTTTCCTTCACTGAAAGATCTGAAGATGCCATCTGAAGACTTGCTGAAGAAAAATACATTTTTTAAACGTTTCCACAAAATCCGGAACTCTCTTCTTGGTAATTTACATTTTCTGCCCTCACTGTCTGAATTCAAACCTCTATTCATCTCAAAACACAACGTTTCAACATTTACACTCCTGAAATACACTGTTTAGATCAATGATCTATCTTATACAATTTGACAGACATGTTGGATACAGACAATTCACAACCAGCCCAATGTTCACATGAACTTGAGCACAACACACTGTGAACACATCAGTAAATTTTGTGACTTTTGGTGGAGAGCTGCTCCATTCACATAGGAAGATTAACAGTCATATGGATTCTATTGTGGATAAAATACATACCACATTAATAAATGTACACAGGTGCTATGAAAAAGGGGACTTAATTTCATCACATGATAGCAAACATGAAATAGTAATTACATAATCTGCCCGTTACAGTTTCAATAATGACACTTGGTTATCACATAAGTAACCAAAATGGTTTTTGTTCCTTTTGGAGAATTTCATACATTTTTACAACATACTTACAATGGGATATAATTTATGACCAGTAACACAGTATATGGTTGACAGGTACACAAACAGACATGTGTAGTGCACAGGAAAACAAAACGTCAAAATTACAGATAGAAATAAGAGCAGCACATAAAATGACAACAGTATTACAGACAAATATAGGGAAAAAATACCAACAGTATTACAGAGATTACCATACACAGGCCTACAACAATCACATGTGTAAATTATATACTACTGGCACACACTTCAATAATCCAAGGAAATATTTTCAGCACCACCTTTTTTCTTGAGGAAAGCGGGACCATGTATGCAGGGTACATTTCACCTTTAAAATTCAACACTTTAAACATAATTATATAGTGGTTTAGTGTTGCTACGCCCCTACATACCCAGCCTGTACATATATTTCATGAAAGTAAAAACCCACACTGCTTAAAGGGAAACAATGCAGACAGCTGAACTGGTAAGGAGTGCTCCTAAAATTTGTCCGTGTTGCTTTTACGACAGAGGCCAACCAGCTGTTTATGTTCGTTATCTTCTAGAAAAGTCCAAGAGAACTATGCGTATTCCACCCTTTTTAACTGCATGCTGGGCTGACAGCAAGTTAGCAGACATGAAATGTGAATGTGGACTTCATCTGCGTCGCTAAACAAACTCAAACCAAGTGTATATGTCACAAGTATCATCAAACAGTAAACTCTTCTACCAGAACATTTTCTGCTTTAAGACATTGTTCAGGGGTTTTTTTTTAACCGAAAACACTATAACTAGGTATTTTTTCATATAGTTTGGACTGAAAATCACCTACATCATAAAATTATCCATTTCATGTGCATGTTCTAAAGACAAAAATCTGTGCAAAATATCTGTGAAGTTTAAGAAAAAAATATTCAAACAAATAAGCGCTTTTTTTTTCCCATTTGAAAATGACATGATTCACTCTCACATATAACAGTATCATCTGCAAAAAAAACGTTCCAACAGTCAAAGTGTAAAACAAAACAAAGTAAATACTGGTCTACTGATTCATTCAACTGTTCACAGAGGGGAAGCTGGGAGGGAGGAATGAAAGGATAGGGGCAGATAGGTAATGGATTAACTCCCTTCGCCCTGCCAGGTCACTCAACATGGTAGCAAAGAAGAGAACAACTTCGTATCTGAAAAGTTCATTCTCTTAAAATCCGTCGGGGGAAGGGAGGGGGGGGGGAACAAATAAAAGAATTAAAAAAAAAAAAAGCCACAAATTCAGATCCAGCAGGGATTATCACAACCAATATGGTCAAAACGAAACGCGGCCACAAATTCAATTCTGTCATAAAAATCACAAAACCTTTTCCATCGAGAAAATGCAACACCGATCAGACCAAAGGTCAAAAGCAGCCATAATCCCAGCATGGACAAAAGTAGCCACACAGAGCAAAGATAACTGCACATTCAAAAGTGGCCATAAATTCAATTCTTGCAAGAAAAATGGATGATCAATCTTTTTATAATCATTATATTTCAGCCGACCACTCAGGGATTTTACAAGACTGTCATCACTCAGAGAAAAGAACTATTGTCTTACAAAAAAAACCAACAACAAAAGTCAATAATAAAAAAAAAAGGACAGTAAACAAATATGCATCAATATCAATCGAATTTGCTTCATGATTTAAAATCTTCTTTTATCCTGAAGGCCGATGAAAATAGGTTGTGCTGACGGCATCAGGAATTCCCCTGATTTTTTCACACACATCCCCCCCCCCTCCTCCCCAGTCTACACAAAACAAGTAAAAAATTAATTCAAAGTATCTGAATGCAGCAAAAAGTACATTTTAAAAAAAGGCTGGTGACTACCCTGGACAGTGTATTCATTTTCACAAACTTTGAGATTACAAACTGGAAAAAAAAAAAAGGCTGGCACACAACAAACTCTACAGAAAAGAAAACTGTGTCAAAACTTTCTAGAACAAAAACCAGTGGACAGATAACAAAGGCAGACAAACAGAGTATGACCTGGGGGGGGGGGGGGGGGGGGGGGCCAAGTAAAAAAGAAAAAAAAAACAACAAGGAAACTATCAGCACAGAGTTTCCAGCAAGCAGGGTTCTAAGAAGCCTACACTTGCCATCCAGAAACACTTGTAGAAAACACACAGACAGCGATACTGTAACAAAGGAATTTAGCAACAACAAACAAGTACACTGACTGGTAGCTTTTTTGTTGTTGTCATTAAATCTTAAAAAATTGATGGCACAAATAAATAAAACGACTATTACTGACTAATTCTCACACCACAGAGGAGTTACAGTATGATACATATCATAAACAAAATCTGCGACAACCAAGTAAGAAACACACACATTCCTGTTAGCACACCCTATTCAAGAACACAAGAACAGACCTGTGATCTTAAACACATGCACCTAGAACAATACTGACAAAAACAGTCTGCACGTATCAGTAACAAATACTGGAGTTACAACAAAACAAAAAGAAGTCACCCAGCGACAAAATATTCAGTCAGTGAACACCAACAGTGTGCAAACGCAGTAGCAGCCGCTATGTGAATTTTCGTTCCCAGCAGTGCAGAGGTCCAGGTACCCACCAGAGCCATGGGTGTAGAGTAATGATGAACACTGCACCTCTAACCATTATGGGCCAATTCCAGGGTTGGACTAACCTCTTCCCAGTCCACTCAACAGTGGTGTCTGTCCACCTGGTTCTCTGTGTGTTCCTGTACCCTCTTCCTCTGCATTGTTCCTTAACTCTTTCATTCCTACTTTTCTATGAACCATTACTTCCTCTTGTTCCTAGATTCTTATAATATGAGCGTTCCCTTCATTCCTGGATTTAGAGGGGAAAAAAAAAAAGAAGTGTAAAGTGAGAACTGCCATGTACGCAGTAGCAAACTGGCCAGAATAGAGCAGCGACCACTTTGCCACGCTCTTTGGGCCGTCTGGCATCCATTCCATTCATAAACATTTGCCGCGCGAGCGATCCAGTCATGACATGTACAAATGACGCGACTCGCGCGAAGGTCAAAGCACTCACTGCGAGAACCGATTTTCCGGGCTGCAGGAAGGAAAGAAAGGATTTTGTGCAGCCCGGTTTTCTGGGCTGCAGGAAGGAAGGGTGGGATTTCTGCAAACCGGAAAACCAGGTTGTATGGATAACAGAGATAAAGAATACTGAGGGAGAGAACGCTTTATCTCAGTCACTTGCCCACACCACATCAGCTCCTTTTCCTTCCACATAGTTCTAGCGTAATTCTTAAACTATGTAGTCAGTTTGGGATTAGCCTTCACTAATGTCCTACCAAACATGCTCTTAAATCAAAATACATATCAGGCATTGGTAAATGACACCCAAGATCAGATACAAGCCAGTTTAAAAAAAAAAAAAAAAAAAGACGAAACAATTGCAGGAAACCAAATGAAAAAAAAAAAATGAATGCATCCAACAGTGAATACACCACACCAGCTAAATCATCACATTGATGATAACAAAGTACACATCACTTAACCAAATTAAAAAGAAACCTGCTCATATCTAGCAGCAACACTACATCTGCTTTTCAGCAGAAGCACAGGATCTTTACCACTATTTGTGGATGTTTTTCACAGACTGACTTTCACATTCATACTCCAGCATTGTCTATTCCAATTAAAACCACAAACATCTCCAATGCCATCTGACCAAATCCTGAAAATATCTCATCAGCTTTAATGTCTTACAGCAGTTAGCTGGTCAAAATAACATGAGGCTGGTCTTTAAATAACATGTCAGGGGCCAATGAAGGATGCATGTCTTTTGTACATGCTGTGAGGAAGCAGTTCACATTTCCATCCTTCATATATGTCAGAGGTCACGGTCATACACACAGTACGAACAGATCTTATTTAATATCATATTGTCTACAGCCCAGTGATCACTAGGGAAATATCTCGACTTTTACCATGTCAAAACCAACAACATGAACACGTTACAAAAAAAAAAAAAAAAAAAAAAAAATCAAACTTGCAAAAAATGACTGAATGAAAATCAGTACTATTTCACATTTATCATCAAATGAAAAACACTTACTCTTTTAGAAACTAAAAAATCTCGTGTGGTGGAATATATCTGAACAAGGTCCTCATACAATCTGCAGCGAATTACCATGTCTTGTGTTCCGCCCATAACAACACTCTTTAAAACATGTTTTATAAAGAATACCACGTGGAGTCTCACCTTTAAATTGCCACAAACATCACTGCAGTTAACCAGCACTGTTTGCCAGGACAGGAATATATAGGAAAACACATTACAATACTCATCATAAAATTTTCTGAGAAAAAATATTGGGGTGGAGCACAGCTTCAACTTGCAAACTATCTGTTACAGCAACAATGCCTCCAGGAAAGAGATACCCTGAATCAAAATTTTGCAGTATACTGTCAAAATATACTGGCACCTCTCATCATGAAAAGGATAGGGAAAAAAGGTAAGAAAAAGAACTCAAAGAAGCAAACCATTCTTCAAAGACAACCGCGTAAAATGTAAATTCAAAGTTCAGGGAAAAAACTTATGTCTTTGTATTTCTTTTCTATACAACAACAGTCAGTTTGGGAGGAAGAAAGTAACAGTAAACACCAACACTTTTAAACTGCTATATTGTATGATCATAATACTAAGCTACAGCAAAAACACCATCAATGCTACTATGAAAAGTCACTGCAGGTATTCAGTTCAGACTGCTGCTTTTGGAGCAAAACAAATTGCATGCACTCTATATAACTTATTTAAAAACATACACATTCATTATCAACGGAAAATGTACCAAAACATACCCTGTGGAATATACTTCTTATTCTTACTGACTGGTCCATGCTAATGTGTTTGGAAAAGAAAAAAAAACCTGTTACAAGAGCAAACAAGTACTCACATTTGATATCGCCTTCAGTTCATACCACATTCAACACTACTGACTGAACAAGGTCAATTTGAAACATGCCAGTTACAATGGAGAAAACAGCTTTCAAAATGTGTAGGCAACCATATGACAACAGTCATAACAAACATTCATAAAACTCCATCAAGATAATTGTCTTGTCCCTTTTTTTTCTGTTGCAGGGAGGGAAAAAAAACCAGAGCCCTGAAAGCAATGGCAGAAGGCAGAGAGGTGTTCAAGCTGGATCTGGTCAAGGAGGAACAAAAGTGAGCTTCATATGGCTTAACTTTCCCAACAAATATCAGGTGACCCAGTGGCTCAGTGGTTAGAGTGCAAGTCATTAAGTGGAAAATGAGCATGTCCAGAAGGTCATGGGTTCAGATCCCAGCCATGGCTCATCCCAAAGATGGGAAAAAAAAAAAGGGGCAGCAGAGGGACATCCGGAGTCATGAACCGGGTGTGGCCAAACCCCCCTAGAGTGTCAGGAGGTAAGGGCCGAAACACTTGCTTGAAGGGGGCTTCTCTTCTGAGGACTCGCTGCTGCCACGCTCTCTCCACGAGTTTCTTTCTACTGCCTTTGGATCTGATGCTTTGATCTTTTTCTTCCTTTCCTCTCTGCAGCAGACCTAAACTCTGTTACACAACACCATAATGTGAGATATTGAGATATGTTCTTTTTTTTTTTTCTCTTTTCTCCCCTTTTTTTCTGGCAGCAGTTGAAAACAGAGTCAAACTGAAAATGCTAACAAAAAGACACAAAAAAAATTGAACCCCCCCCCCCTTCAAAAATGGGTTCCCGGATCCCGACTCCTCCCACCTGTTTGATCTATTCAACATTCAACAAAGAGCCTTTTCCAAGCAGACGTGATCATATATCAATTTTTAGTGAATGGAGATACCTATTTTATAAAGACAATCTTATCTGTTTCTGATATTTCTCTCTTCCAAGTGTTTGGGTTATTTGAAAGAATGTCCATCTTTTAAATATGTATCTTCACATAAAAAAAAGCCCAAAGCCAAACAAAACCAAAGGACCAGTACTGGTCTAGCAGAGTATGACAGACTTTACTGCTTTTTGGAAACCCACAAAGGCACAGCTCACAACAAACTCAGGCAGAACCGTTCCTCTGAGCCTGATCCAAAAACCCAGACAGCAATGAACAGATCATTCTTTCCACTAATAAAAACATGCACGGTAACTGCATGAAAAAAAAAAAAAAAAGATGACTGGATGGAAGATGAGTCGCGCTCCAACTTTGTGCTTCCAAAATCTGTGATCACTCAAAACCTGACCTGCAGGAGACGGAGGACGGACAGGCTGCTTTTCAAACAAAATGATCAATTCCACAAAACAGGTAACGAAATCTTCTCAAACACTCCAACTCTGCATTTCCTCTTCTTTTCATTGAATCCGACTCCCAATGAAAAATCTAGTGGACTATATTCCTATCAGTCTTTACATTTGTGTAGAAAAATTACAATTCATAGTTTTCTGAGGATTTCTGGGCAAAACAATTGGAAACTGGTTTAAAAGCAAACAACTGGGATGCATGGACAAATTTTGGAGATTTTGTTTTGAGATGGCAGTGATGAGAAACAAGCAAGACAAAAGAAAGTCTCATAAATTGAATAACCTAGCGGGTGGGAGTGGGGGGGGGGGAGTGGTGGTGGGCGAAGGGAGTAACTGTCATCTTACCAAACTTTCAAGCAACAGGGAAAGTAAAGGGACGTAATTTCGACCACACACTGACACAGTGTTCTCACTGTTCAGATTGGATTATTCAAAGAACCAGCTTCGCTCCTTGCACGCTTTTGGGAATATTTGGCAGAATTTTTGGCAGAAAATTTTGCAACAGCAATGCTGAAAAAAACATCAATAACAAAAACAAAACAACCTGAAACAATGGAAACTTTTCATCCCTGGATGGGCAAGCACTGAGACAGGTACACGTAAAAGTCACCCGCTCTCCCAAACTTTAAACAATGTTTTTGCATCAAAAGAAAGGAAGAATGAACCGGGGATGGGAGAGCCATGGAAGATAATCAGCTGGAATGGGTATGAGGATTACTGGAAGAGGCATTCAGCTTATGGCAAGGATTGAACATGAAAAATATAGTTGATATTCATACTACCATGGAAGTTTCAGCTACATAATTTGAGGGTTAAGTGGTAAAGACCGAAACAAATGGGGGGTCAAAAGGAAACAAAAACAGCTTCAGCTTCTGTTTTGTGCCATTTGACAAAGACTTAAGAGTCGAAACGTTGTACATTGTTTTTGTTTCCTTTTGACCCATTTGTTTCGGTCTTTACCACTTTACGCTTAAATTATATAGCCGTTCCCCAAAAAGACACAGTCAAGTGTTATCAGCTTCTGGAAGTTTCCCTTTCACTGTTTTCACATAAAAACATTACTTGCAGAGGCTCTAATCGAGAAACAACCCCCCCCCCCCCCCCCCCCAAAAAAAAAACCGCATTAATCATGCCATACAAAGATAGACCCCCCCCCCAAACAAAAAATGTGTAGTGATAATTTCAGTCAGTCAACAAACTGATTAACGAGTTCCTCATCAGCAGTGATCAAGACAATCACAGAGTAAACATTCAGCAGAGAAGTAACAAGGTTGAAATCCCTGGGAAAAGCAGACATGCTATAGTTATAGTCCTGCGCATCTATAGTTTGTCTGGCATCTTGAACTTACACGAACACCACATTTTTCAATCAAAGAGACAGTGTGTGGCTTGTAAATCAGATACCAACAGAGAACTCCCATCTTGTTTGCAAAGTTTACTGTTCATGCTGTTTGTAATTTGTATACAAGTCTTGTGTTTCTTCACAGTTCCAATACTAAACACAACGTCCTTTAACAACATTCTTCATTCAATATCATTAGGAAATTAATCAGTGCAACCTAATCTTTAGTTGGAATAATGATATTTCAGTTTGCTGCTACTTTCAATCTCGAGGAAGAGGCAAAAAGAAAACTCACAACAATGCATTTAATCTGAAGAAGACCTAACGTGAAGAATCTAACAAGTGAACATTTTGTCAGCAAACAAATCAAGAGCATTTTCTGGTCTCTCTCATCATTCTGAAACTGAGCCCCCATGAAAATATAACTGAGAAGCACAACTCATCCATTGAAGATCCTCCCCAAGTAGAAAGACTAGACTTAAATGAGTCATAAGTTTTCACAACTGTCTGAAGAAGCATGCTATCCACAACAGCAAAACTTAAATACGCCAAGATATGGGGCTTTTTTTGCTGTCCTAAATCATTTAGAGGTAAATTCAACCATGTGCAGTTCTTGCTAATTATATTCGCTTTAACTGGATCTAGCTGAACCAGCACCGAGATCAGTCATGGATTAAAGCTGCTAATACACATCTCCAGGTACAGTTTCCCACAACCGTTTCCTGCAAAGCTAATTCAACAATGAAAAGACCTATATCAAAAGTAATATGAGGATCAATTCCCTTCTTCATAACTCTTTCTAAAGAAAATCTCTTCTTCAGACGAGATCCACAATTTGCTCCTCCCAACACCGACCTCAGGAGTGTGTCAATGTCTGTTAACTGTCAGTTACAGTCTTGAATGGGCTAAATGTAATATATCATATCATATATAATTTTCAATTTCTTGGGAGCTTTTGTTACCTCTTATTTGTGAGAATTCATTATTTCTTCATTTGCATTCAGAGTGATGGCTACTGTATCAATACAAGCACATGTTCCTGTAACACCCACACTTAGTATTCTTAAAGCAACTGATGCATAACATACAAAAACTTTAATTACACCTCTGGTATGAAATGACTGATCATTCAAGCACATTTCCTTTTTTTGTTAAAAAGAACATGATGTAAGGACTGTACCCTAATCTGACAATGAAAAGCATAACTATGCTAATCCACAATGACAGGCAGACACAAATTAAGAGGAAAAAATGTAACCTTCACTCAAATGCAGAATTACACAAGTATCCAAACTGACAACAAAGACTGAAATGCGGATGTCATTTTCTGCACCTGCTTTTCTTCACACTGAAGGGAAACCATGACCAGCCAAGACGCCCATTTCTCACTTGCATTGCTCCAACGCAATGATCAGACGATCAGCAGATGGAAAAAAAAAAAAAAAAAAACCAGCATGAGACAGTACCAACTAGGAAGCCATAAGTCAAATTAATTTCAGATTCTATCAAGCTGCATATGAGTGAATCACCAACATCATTCACCTTACATTAAGTATAACCTTTAACCTGTCTTTTATATCCGTAATAAGTACAAATTCTTAATTAAGTATCAGTACAGGCCAACAAGATACAAAAATGAGTCTGCGACTGGAAAAACATGAAATATGTCATGTACTCTCAGTGTGTGGAATACACTAAAAATAAAATAAAGCAGCAGAGGAGGTATAATATTACCCAACAGGTCTGTGGGAATGGGGAGGGATAGGTCATCCTCAGTGCGTCTATAGTTATGTTGTAACAACATTCCAATAACAACTTTCACAGTCTGGATGAAGATCATGTCACAGTTTCAGTAAAACTTGTGTCACAGGTAAGGGTCATGTCACAGTTCATGCAGAATTTCGTGTCACGTATCAGGATCATGTCAGAGTTCAAAGGTCAAGATAGGCGGAATGAAAGTTGTGTCACATACCACACACAAACAAAATCCGATTCATGAGTAAAAAAAACCTAAAAACCCCAAACAAACGAAACTGAAAAAAAACAAAACAAAAAAGGACAGACTCTGTGTGTTTGTTTGTTGCTTACTGCCCCACCCATCACAGAGGCTGTCTCAGGAATTGGCATGACCTTGATGGTTACCTTTCACTTAGCCTTGTCAAAATACAAATAGATGCTGCCAAACAACAAGTCCATTTTTGTTATCAATAAATGTTTGCAGGGTGACTGAACAGGTGCCTGTTCAACACAACTGTGGAAAACCTCCTCACCTGATTTTATTTGAAACATGTCAAATAAGGAAAACAGCCTAATCCAGGAAAAAAAAAAAAAAAAGTTACACCCTGCAAAAGCAAGAAACAAAAATAATCCATGACATGATCGCTAAGAGAACACTAGGCTGTGTTGAGACCACCAGTCATTCTGCATATATATATATATATATATATATATATATATATATATATATATAAAATCAGAATCAACAAAAATCTAATGTTAACAAAGAATGCATAGAAAAGCCCAATGAGGCAGACAGACACTGCAGAATGGAGAGTTGCTGTCTACTCTAGACAAGAGTGTATAACTTGCACGACAGAGTCACTAGGCTACAGCAAAAAAGGCTGGCAATAGCACATTGTAAATTTTAACATGAAAATGTGTTCTTGAGTTTTCCAAAACAAAGACTAGAGAATGGCCCACAAATACACACCCCCATCCCCCCCCCCCCCCCCCCCCCCCCAAAAAAAAAAAAAATCCAGTAGACAACAGTAATGACAAAACAAAAAACTGCAGTCAAAGAGAGCTAAAGAAAAGAAGATATTTTAGCACAGAATTTCTAGAAGGCAGGAGAAGTGGGGGAGAGGGGCGGGAGGGGGAGGTTATTTGTACTGAAAGAGCCTAAAGATCCCAGGTGGACTATTGTGGCTGGATAACACAGCATTACAAACTACACGGTGTAATGCGGGCTTGTGGGTCCCACTTGCGTTAAACAATACTTTTAGGAACCACCGACATCAGCAGAACACCACCATGTTCAGATATGCATGAAAATGTCAGCTTCTTTCTTGGGCTTGAACATGTACCGTCTGAGTATGAACTTTGGTTCTCAAGCCAACTGCGCCAATCAGGTCTATTTTAAGTAACATTATTCAGAATATTCGTCTGGCATTAAGTATACTTTTACATTCTCTAACAGGGGATCAAAATAAAACACAACCCAATTCCAGCTTAGTTTGCTGTCAGCCATGTCAGTTACGCTCAACGCAGGGCCAACATCTAGGTCAGGTCAAAGTTCACATGAAGGTGGTGTCATCGTAGCTGGACTTGTGCTTGGAGCGAGACTCAAACAGCTCTCGGATCAGACTGGGCCTTTTCCTGCTCCAGCTTAGCAATCTTGTCTGCCTTGTCACTCACTTCCTGTGAAAACAAGCAAAACACTGTTCAATGCATGTTAGTTAACCCGCTGATCTTGTGGACGTCTGCTACCGGGTTTCTTTTCTTTCTTTTTTTCTTAATTTTTTTTTTCCTTTAGCTGTGTGCTACCAGAATCAATAAAATGTCGCCGAGTATTCTTTCATCTGTGTGATTTTTTTTTTTTTTTTTCCTTTTCTTTTTTTTTTTAAACGAAACGACGACTTTCAAATCAGGAAACACACAACAAAACACAAACTGTTACTGTTCAGAAGGAAGATTGTGTCAAAAGCAAAAACTCTTGTCACAAGTCTGGGCAGTGCGTCAGTTCAAAGGAAGGTTGGCCAAATGAAAGCTATGTCACACACCACTTGATGGCCATGAAGACTGACTCACAAGTTACACAAAAGGCAAAAAGAACTCATGTTTTTCTTGTATATAACTAATGCAACCAAGGAAGCTCTCTCCAACAGTATTCCCTGCAACTACTATCAGCATTAGAAAAACGTTTTCAGAGAAACTTTCTACACAGGAAGCCTACCTCACAAAAAAAAAAAAACATTCTCAGAGAAACTATCTGCAAAGGAAGCCCATCGTACCAAGAAACATTCTCAAAGAAACTATGTACAATGGAAGCCCACCTTACAAAAAAACATTCTCAGAAACTATCTACAATGGAAGCCCATCTTACAAAAAAAAACATTCTCGGAGAAACTATCTACAATGGAAGCCCATCTTTTAAAAAGAACTTTCTCAAAGAAACTTATCTACAATGGAAGCCCATCTCTCAAAAAAAAAAAAAAAAAAAAAAAAAAAAACTCTCGAAGAAACCATCTACAAAGGAAGCTCATCTTACAAAAAAAAACATTCTTGAAGAAACTATCTAATGGAAGCCCATCTTACACCAACCTCACTATAAGAAACATAGTAATATTCATGCGTAGTGGATAAGAGCCACAAAAACAGATCCCTTACCAGGGCTTGAGCCTGTTGGCGCATACAAGTCATATCTAAGTGAAATTTTTCAATGGCACATCACATATCAAGCTCATGCCCCACGTTGTCATGCACCTGTCACTAAAGTGTTGAGGTGGGAATATTACCTATGAATAATACCTATTTGTCACTTGACACTGTGTGGCACACACACACATACACACACACACAGTCGCACACGCACACGCACACACACACACACACCCAGAACTGCCAACTAACCTGTGTCAGCCTTCTGTTCTGTTCGCGGATCATGTGGACGGATCCATCACTGGAGCTGGCACTGCTGCTATTGGTGGCTGGAGTTACTGCTAGGTTCATGTGCAAGGGGAAACCCTGCACACAATGAACAACAACAACAGCTATAGCACCCACAGCAGCAGATGATGCAGCAGTCTGGCTCCTTTTGTCATCTTCATATGAACGCACTGGGGAGGTACCCCACATAGGCACCTGCACAAGCAAATGCCATCATGGAATTCATTTCACACAATGTGAGGACTGCCTGCATGGCACAGTGCAGTGTCTACTCTGGCGGTGACCTCATGTTGGCCTGATACTCCTCACTCCCTGTGGACTACTGGTGTTGCAACAGGATGATTTTGGGTGTGGATGTGTAAGTGGTGGCTGGAAATGTGTGTTGCATGAGTCATATCACTGAGAAAGGACACAGATCGGACTAAACCTTAGAAAACAAACTAAACGCTGCATGCATGGCCATTGCCACTGAGAACACACACAGATCAGACACCTTGAAAAACAAACAACACGCACACATGGCCATTTTTCATTATCCTACCACAGAAACAGCCATTTTTTGTTTTCTGATGATTTAATATGCTGCCTAAAAAAAAAATAAAACAGAGATGTTTTTTTTAAGTAACAACATCTCTTGCATGAAAATCAAAAAGTTCTGAACCTTTATTCCTTCTACACTGTTTCGTCCCCCCCCCCCCCCCCTTCCCAAAACATAGGATTTCTTCCCAGTCTCTCACTTAATATACCCATGTATTATGTCATGTCAGACCCAGACATATGGACAGAAACCACTTACTTTCTCTGAGCTTTCCACCAACGTGCGCAGCTGCATGTTGACTTCCGAGACGCGCGCGCGCTGGAAGTTCATCCTCTCCTGGTGGGCCTCCAAGGAATTGTCCTGCCAGACAAGCAAGACTCCAGCCATTCTACAATCGGCTCTTCACTTTGCTCAACCACCCTTTGATCATGACAGAGCAAATGAAGATGGAACGAACTAAAGACAAAACCGCATCAGACACAGGGAGGCTGGGTAGGGTTCATGGGAAAGCCCTGAAAATGTGGTGGAGGACTGAAGAATATTGTGCACTTGAACTCAAATCATGCAGACATCTGTGCCGAATAAGCTGACATATTCACCATTGTTCTTTAATGATTAATATCAATGTGTGTGTGTGTGTGTACATGTGTATGTGCGGGCGGGCGTGCATGCATGCGTGCAGGTGTGTGCGTGCGTACATGGGTGTGGGTATGTGCATGTCTCTTTCGATGCTCTTAATGCTAGTTTTATCACATATGTGCACAATGCACTATTCAGTATCCTGTTGTGCCCATACAATACAAAATAAAAGTTGATACTTCTGTGTTTACAACGATTATTCTTTTCTGTGCTTTTGAGGGAAGTTTCAATCAACCAGTCAAAAATAGCAATACTGATTTAACAACACCTGACCCTTTCTCTTTCTGCCTCGTATTGTTTTGTTTCAAAATTGCTTTCCTTTTTCATAAGCCTGATTTCCCAACGGCGCAAAGCTGCGTGAACGTGATTTGTTTATGCCTTTAGTTTGTAAAAGACAAATACAACAAGACATCACAACAAAGAAAAATCGACCACAATCAGATTTATTGTATTGTGAATCTTTGCTTACGTTTCTGTTTCATGTTAGATTTTCCTTTAGCTGATCAATACCTCATGCATTTTTTTCACAGTCCTGATCAATATGACCAAAACAGCGTATTTTCACAAGAAATTATAACATCACACGTGCAGTGCATGGATTTGTCTGGACAGATCTACTATCTGTCTATTACTACATTATCTTGACGTAAAAAAAAAAAAAAAAAAAAAGAAGAAACCTAACAAAACCCCTGAATGTTTGATTTATTCTCTTATTCATCTCCAACGCCTCTCCTGTACAAGTGTTTCATATTCAAAAGGGCACACCCAAAGTACATTCACTTAAATTTCTATGGGCATTCAAACAGCATGCCCATTCACACAATTCAGGTTTTTGTACATGGGTCCAACTTAAAGAGTAACACTACAGAGTGGGATCATACACTTCATGCAACCAAAACTCTGTGTGTGTGTGTGTGTGTGTGTGTGTGTGTGTGTGTGTGTGTGTGTGTGTGTGTGTGTGTGAGAGAGAGAGAGAGAGAGAGAGTGTGTGTGTGTGTGTGTGTGTGTGTGTGTGTGTGTGTTTTCCCTAACCCCACTTTGTTTTCCCAAGGACAGTAAAACTGACATACAAACAGAAGTATCAACAGAATATAGTGCAACCTGCACTGAACCATGTCACTCACAGGCTTACAATTATTAACAAAATTATCAGTAACTGACAATGATGTAATCTTATGGCATCTATCACTAGTTTCAGGATTGATATCTTGTTCTGGACACTTTAGTTCAAATCTCTGATTTATTTAAAAAAAAATATAGACTACAAAATTTATGGAATTGGCAAGAACCTAAGATCTATCTTTTGACTTCCAAGGACCATTTTTGTGTGTGTGGTACACCATTTTTTTTCCCCCTTAAAAACAAAGTCAGTTTCCATATCTGCAGTGGACCAGTCTACGAATGAAACATTAACTATCAATATATGACTTGTTAACAGTATATTCGCTTTCTCACAGGATATCAATTAATAAGTATGAAAAATGAAATACTGCATAAACATTTATGGAGGATTTTTTTCATCATCTTGTTGTGCTAATACTTCATGATGGAGTGATATGCGAGACCCAAACAAAATCCAACCCATCTCCTAGTCTAGTCTCCCCAGCATGCAATGGTTCCCAACAAAATGCCAATGTTTTAAGTTCATCACTAATCAATAGATGATGGCACAATACAACACACACTGACAACAGATCGTAGGGGGGAGTACCGACTCATTTTGATCACACATGCAAACAAATTTGTGACCCATTTTTCTTTGTGCAAATACTCTTCTTTTGAACAGAAAAAAAACAAACGTAAAGAAACTTCAGCATTCAGCTGCATAGTGTAGACTTTTTACATTCATTTTGAGAACCATATCCAATCAAGTCATAAATCGTTCATAGCCCCACAAAGCAAAGAGGCCACATTAGGGTTGTTTTGAAGACCCAAGCTTAAAGACAAGGGCGTGGAGGTGGAGGTGGGGTGAGATGATGTACTAACATTGTAGTTGACTTTCCCCAGCATCCTCTGCTTGTCGTGGAGGGCGGCCAGCTGACGCAGGTACCAATCGCGGGCGATGTCAACCATCTCAAGTCCACGCTTCAGTATCTCCCCCCCCCTCTTCTTCCAGCTGCTGCATGCGCTTTATCTGTGCACATTACAGGCACACACACACACGCACAGGCATGCACACGCATTTATGCACACACACACATATAATACACATTTTTTTCCATTAATAAAAAGGAAAAAACCTCATTTCCAAGACTGGGGAAAGGAACAAATTAAACTGATTTCATCATGAATATCATTTTTTCTCTCACACATGCAAACAATACACACACACACAATACACAGAGCCGCAACAAGTGGATGAAATATACTCTGCTCCCTTTTTAATCATGCTAATGTGCTTGTGTACAGATTGTAGCAAACACACACACATTTAACCTGAGCATAGGCAGGCTACTGTCTGTTTACATAAAAGTAAACTGAACTTTTATTCTTATCATGTTCCCACATGTCGGATCTCCAACTGAAAAAAAAAATCAAGATAAAAAGCCTTACTTATTATGATGCAGAGGAAATTCAATTAGGTCATGAAAACAACTCTTAAAAAAATGTCATGATGCTTTTTTAATCAAGACATTTACACAAACAACAGTAAGATATGGTAAGATAATGTTGCTTATAGCCCAGCCGACCGCAAAGGGACATATCAGGGCTGTCACGGAGTTGAAGTCAATCACAAGTCATTCTTAAAACAACAACAACAAACAAAACCCTCATTCAAACAACACCTAAAAACACACTGGAATTTCTGTTAAACATCTTTCCTCCATAAAATCTTAGATCAGATTGAAAAATGTTAATTTCTTTTAGAAATTCAAAGATCACATCAGGTGGGACATCTCTGAGCAAGGTTTTCAAGAAGTCTGCTGTAAAGTGTTATGTTTCACATCATGCATGTGTCCCAACATTAAAAGAATACATTCAGTGATTCACACAAACACACACACAAAAAGATGCGATGTTTAGTCATCTACCTCTACTTAGGACTGCCGGTGCTTGAGACTGACAAGATCAGTGTGGGTGTGGATATATGCAAGGAGCTATGAGAGTAATGCCACACACAGGCCACCGAAGACCAGAAAACACAGAGGCAGTAACTAAAAGGAAATTTTTTAAACATGATGATTGCCATCTGGACTTTGAAGCCAACTCTGTTAAACAAAAAAAAATGAAGAGACAGAGATCGAGAGTGAGTGAGTGCATGCGTATGCAAGACAGCGAGAGAGAGAGAGACAGAGAGAGAGAGAAAGAGAAAGAGAGAGAGACAGAGACAGATAGATAGACAGACAGACAGATAGATAGACAGACAGAGACAGAGACAGTGGGAGAGAAGTTAAGAAATTTTGACCACCATCTGGACTTCCAAACAGCACATAAAACAAAACAAACAAAAAAATTGAGTCAGAGCGAAAAAGACACAGGGAGAAAGAGGGAGAGAGAGAGGGAATGAGAGAGAGATAGGGAGAGACAGCGACAAAGACACAGAGAGAGAGAGAGAGAGACAGCAGCAAGAGAAGAGGTGGGACGGAAGATGGAGATGGGGAAGAGTCACAGAGTGGCAATTACAAACAGATGCAAAATGAAACGGGGCCAGACAGATGAAGGGAACATTGAAACCTAAGCTGAGTACCAAGTTCTGATCCACCCCGTTCTGAAGAGTGTGGCGTCGGCCAGAGCCATGGCGTCGCACGGTGGCTTTCCCTGGAGCCTGCTGCAAGGCCTGGTGCGACTGGCTCTGATGGGACTGTCCCCCTTCCTCTTGTTTTCGGTGTTGGAACTGGTCAATGTTCGCTGTGAACACACAAAGCTTGTCCTTCAAGGCCTACTGTTAACATAAGGTGTTGGTTGTTACCACAGTGTGTGTGTGTGTGTGTGTGTGTGTGTGTGTGTGTGTGTGTGTGCGTGTGTATGTGTGTGTGTGTGTGTGTGTGTGTGTGTGTGTGTGTGTGTGTGTGGTGTGTGTGTGTGTGTATTCATGAGAGCATGCATGTGCAAATGTGTGTATAAGCATGCGCGCATGCATGATTCACTGAAAGCTTGATTAAACAACTTACAACTCTCTCTCTCTCTCTCTCTGTATCTTATCTGCCTTTCTCAGCGCTCGAGTACGCATACTTCTTTCTCTCTTATTCTCTGAGTTTAGGCACCTATCTCTTTCTCTCTTTGTCCTTTTCCAGGCTCAAAGGTGAGAGAGACAGAGAGAGAGAGCGAGAGAGAGAGAGAGAGAGAGAGAGAGTGTGTGTGTGTGTGTGTGTGTGTGTGTGTGTGTGTGTGTGTGTGTGTGTGTGTGTGCTGTGCATGTGTGTGTGTGTGTGTGTGTTGTGTTGTGTTGTGTTGTGTTGTGTTGTGTTGTGTTGTGTTGTGTTGTGTTGTGTTGTGTGTGTGTGTGTGTGTGTGTGTGTGTGTGTGTGTGTGTGTGTGTGTGTGTGCGTGCGTGTGCATGCGTGCGTGTGTGTGCATATGTACACTAGTGTGCATGTGTTACTCTGAGTAATTTATTCTTTAAAAAAATGGACAGAACAGAATGGGCAACAACTAATTCTGTTACACTATCATCACATAATATTAATAGCAGTCCATATTATTGTAATTAGCATGTATATACTAATTACTATTCAAGCAGAAAAAATTGCCTACCAAAAAAAACAACAACAAAAAAACATGAACGTAAAACCAAAAGTTTCACATATGAAGAAAAACCATGCTAAGAGTTAATTGTAGCACAAAGGAAAAAAGTATACTTAATAAAGCTAAACAACACAAATTAAAGCAAAAGGACACAAACTGAAAGAAAAGATCAAGTAAGTAGTATAGGATTGTAAAGTACATTTATTATTTCTACAGATCTCATAAAGTTATAGCAGAACCCAGCTATGAAGAACTTGATGGGTTTACTTAATTTTCTTTTCAGTATAAATGTTTAACATTTTTTTTTCTTTTTCCATTAATCTTATATATACAAGATAGATAGATACATAAATAAATAGACAGACAGATAGACACAATAACTGATAGACAAATATACAAGATAAACTGATCTAAAGAACAAAAGAATTTCAGTAGTTTCTCTGCACACTTTTTACATCATAATTTATTAGTTACCTTGAACTGTTTAACTTGAAGGCAGGCTAATACATATAACAGAGAGAGAGAGAGAGAGAGAGAGAGAGAGAGAGAGAGAGAGAGAGAGAGAGACAGACAGACAGACAGACAGACAGACAGACAGACAGACTGAGAGAATGCATACATGTGTGAGTACGTATGTGCAGAAGCGCATGTGTGCAAGTAGAAACACGTTAACAATGAAGTCCTTGGTTACTGTTCTGATATTTTCATGAATATCTCATCCGTTTGTCTTCTAGTTCTAGCTCTCCATGTTTGTCAGACTATCTCGGTTGGAATGTGTCTTTCACTCTCTCTACGTCTCTCTCATCGTTACACATTTTATAGATCTGTATCCCCCTCATCACACACACACACACACAGTAATACTATCTTTTCAGTTACATACACACAAGTATACACATATACACCCCCAAGAAACTTTCATATGCCCTTCCTTGCCTCACAAAGCTGCCCGTGCACAAATATACAGAGTGACACGACAGAGACACACTAAAACCCTACTACCATGCATTCTCCCTAAACACACATATATCCACAAGTCTCTCTTCCGTCTCATATGTCTCTTTCTGTGTCTCCCTCTCTATATCACTCATTCAATCAGCAGCTCATTCACACAAACACACACACAAACACATACACACCGAACAGTGCTCAGTTTTTGTACTGATTCCAATAAGCGTGACGTTTATTCACCTGTCCCAAACCACCCACGAAATTCTTCCAGCTGTTACAACCTAGAGTAATACTGTCTAAATGAAGCATGGCCTATCGTCATTCCAACAGAGCACCATGCGTGAACTGGTTTCCCCCCAGGCAGAGAACAGCAGGTGAAATTACTATTCTCCAAGTTCTGCATGACACCTGTCTGACTTAGATTAAAGTAAGCAGAGAATGGGGGAATCACTTACTGGTGCCTAAAAAATGAGTGGTATTTCTTAGTTCTGTATTACTTATGCTAAGAAAAAACTGCCTTTTTATAGGGTAGAACACTTCATGATATAGATATATAAATATATCTCTGAAAATTACAAAATTCATGAAAAAAGCTAAACAAAGAAACAGAAAACTTTATGTTCACTAATTTTGTTTACTTTGCAAGCTTGCTTAAGTTTCTCTCACCTATCTTTGTAAATTTATTCATAACCTTTACTTTGCAAGCTTGCATTAGTTTCTCTTACCTATCTTTCTCAATTCATAACCTTTCTTTTTCAATTTCATGTCCAGATCAGGTAGTTGGATGGGTTTTTACACACACACACACACACACACACACACACACACACACACACACACACACACACAGAGCACTAAATGCAAAATGCTGCATACATTTATTATACCATCACATCTGTCCACTTAATTACATCTGTCCTACACAAAGTGTACACACAAATCAAGGAAGATGTGCACAATATCTGAGGACACACTTTCTTTAACCAACAACAACAACAATAACAACAACAACAAAAAAAGCTTTTATGATGATTAATGATGGTGATGACATCAATTTTTGCAGTGATGGTGACATTCATGAATAAGTCCACACATGATATTTCACGACAAATTTTCTGTCCTGTTCTGACATATATCCTAAGTCAATCCTAACCAGCCATTCCCCAAAATTCACTTTCAGAAAAGTCATGTTAACTTCACAGTGCCTCGAAATTTATCTCTTTTTTTTTTTCATGGTGCTCACACTAGGCCTATGCCTCGCTTAATGAGACAATTCACCAGCATGCCCCTCTCCATTTTTAATTCTTTTGAAGTCAGTTATACACACTCTCACTCTTGAGCAATTCAGCTCTGTGCTCCTGTTTATATACGGTGGGCCTTCCAGTGCTATGACTTTGGATGGGGAGGTAGGGAGGGAAGGGGGGGGGGGGGGGGGGGGGGGGGGAGGAGTTACTAATCAACTTACAAACTCTTAGTTTCTGTTGATCAATCAAACATATCTCTCAAGGAAAGTTTGAAACATATTTTCTGTTTCAAAACAAACAACAACAAACTCATTTACTGAGAAAAAAATGATGAGAAATTTTAATATTATTGCATAGTTATTACTACAAGAAATTTTTTTTTTAAGTGAAAAACTAATAAACTGTTGAGAATCATGAGTCTATAACTATAACAGTATAAGCAAAGGAAAAGAAAAAGAAGTCACATTTCCACTATTCACACATTCCTCGACTGAATGTTTTTAAAATGATGAATCTTGGTTTCAGTCTTTTTTTTTTCTCTCTCTCTATCTCCTTCTTCAGCACATATTTACATTCTGAAATAAATCTGCTCCATATCTACATATCTTTAAAAACAAAAATAAAGGGAGAGATCTATCGTTTCCATGCTGGGCAAGCAAATTGCCTAGAAGCTGCTGCCACATTTTATGCAAAGAACATGCCTTGCCTTAGGAAGGCAGCACTCTGTTTACAACCAGAGGGGGAGAAGGTAGAGTGGTAAAGCTAGTGAGAGATAGTGAAATGGGAAAGAAAGAAGCATGATTGGTTTACAGTTATAATGAAGCCTACTTCTCTGCCATCCTTTCACCAACATCATAAACAACAGGCTTTCTGACGGACAAGTAGACTGAGAATTTCCACCTGTTTGCCATGTGATTTAGACATCACTGATGATTGAACGGGTGGCTATTTCAAGCCCTGCCACATGGTATTAGAAACTCAAATTCTGATGACAGAAACTTCCCCATCACTAACTTTGATTTTATTTTACCAAAGGCATTCTCCACAGTTTGAAAAAAATGGGTCAGACAGAGAACTGACTTTAAGGGAGGAATCTTACATAATCATTGAAAATATAAGGAGACAATTTCAACGCTAAAGCACGAAATATGCATACAGTATGTGTTATCAAGAGCTTTGCAAATCAAATGAAATGTACTGATTTCCTTTCAAATCCTAACACAAGATGTAACATTTTATTCTAAAACAGGGCCGTCATGGAATGCAGAGTATACTTGTTGAGTTCATCTACATATATCATAAAATGACAAACGATTATCAAAACTGAGAGAGCTCTGGACAATGGTACACAAGGAGGTAATTTTACAACAATGTGGAAGTCACACACAAAAAAAACCCATTAAACATACACACACACACATGCACACGCAAACACGCAGAGAGATTGGGGGGTAGGAGCAGATAGAGAGAGAGAGAGAGAGGGGTAATCAAATGATTACCGTAAATGGCATGCT
The DNA here is from genome assembly GCA_016801955.1 of Conus betulinus. Classification (NCBI taxonomy): domain Eukaryota; kingdom Metazoa; phylum Mollusca; class Gastropoda; order Neogastropoda; family Conidae; genus Conus; species Conus betulinus. The sequence goes on along the minus strand of JADBJO010004459.1, from coordinate 152,350 downwards.
GAGGATCATCAGAAGCTGGGTTTCTGTCTCTTGTTGGTGGACTGACTGTTCCTTTGTTGTTTATCCTGTCTCTCGGCCAGTTCTTTGCACTGTTTATTGTTTTCTGGTTTTGACGCTGATCACGAGGTGGAACCTGGGGAGGGCTAATCTCTGCTCCAGACACCGATTTTCTAGGAGGATTATGAGATCTATCTGGCCTGGGTGGTGGCTGGGGTAAACGCGAAGATGGGTAGGTGTGATGGGTGTGATCAGATGCAGAGGGGTGTTGAGCGACGGAATACGGATGGCGGTTGGTTCCACTAGGCTGAGGTTTCACAGCAACCGTAGCTGGTCTAGCATCATGGCTTTTCTGTTGGAGGTGAGGTATGGCCGATCTGTGTTTACTTGCTGCACCCCCGTGCTTTACATTTTGGTCTGTTGAAGCACTACTCTGCTGCCGATTTGCTGGAGAAGTCTGAAGTGGTTGGTTAGGAGTGGATGGGTGTTTAGCACCGGCTGACATACCTGGGGCTGATCCTGTTGGGCTTCTGTTTTCCTTCTGATTTCCGCTGCCTGTACTTACTGAGCGCCTCTTCATCTGATCGTTTCCACGCAACAATGCCAGTTTTAGACCAGACACAAAGTTTTCGAAAGTGAGAAGACCGTTTGGTGGAGCTACCTTTCGCAGTCCTTCCATCACTCCCGATGGTAAATCTTTCACTCCCTCGTCACTCCATCTGGTTTCGATGTCTCTCAGACGGATAAGGCCTGTGTGTTCTTCATCCAAAATATCAAACAGTATCTTCAGAGATGAAACGAACTGCCTTGGCAATCCGTCTTGAGTTTCTGCTGTGAGCCGAGTTGGAGCCGTCATTTTTCAGATTGTCATTGAAAACGACAACTGGGCGAACACAGATTCACAAGAAACAAAAGAGCTCCATCAAATTCCACTAGTCTTAAAGGCCTACTTGATTAGACTGCTATCAAGACAATCGGCTTTGCGCCTCTTCCGAATCTGTCTCTGGCTTACCCAGCCCTCACATTTCACAGTTCAGTTGTAGGCAGCATGCTAATGTGCTTTCAAATAGGGACTTCTAGCCAGGTACCGCTTCATCGTAAAACCAAACGCAATTGGATAAGTCTCACCTAAAGAACCAGTCAAATTTACTCAAACAAATTATGCTTAATCTCTAATTAGGCGTGGAAAAAGTCTAATACGATTAAAAAGCGAGGTCTAAAAATGTAAATAGTACATTTCTGTGTTATGTAAAAATAATTTGAGTACTGAATTTGTTTTTTTGTATTAATACAATGGCTTAATATTTAATTAATTGCATGCGTCATTTAGCATTTGAGATTAAACGAAACGCCATACTTTAACAACGTCGAAGACAAGGTGAGGTAGGCTAAGATTTTTTTTTACATTTTCGCTTCGATATAGCTCTGTGCATATCTTTTCTCCCGTTTGCTGTCTGTCTTTTGACACTTTGTGTGGTAGGCTTACACAATTAGAATGCAGCCTCTTTGTATCGATGGTTTTAGACGGATAGTTATTATCAATGCGTGGCGATGCAAAGCATGGCATGAACTGCCGCTGCCAGTTGTTCTAGGCATACACAGGGATCTCATAGATCAGTTGCACGGTTTTTGGACTTAACCGGCAGCAGATCGACGGTATGAAAAATTTTCTGTCGCAGCAGATTTTAATTGTCTCTTGCCCGAAGCTTCTACGCAGTTCTGTGTGCGCGAAGTCTATGAAGTAGGTCATGGCGGCGCCGCGTGGTTTCTGTGGGGATTATCTGTAGGCCTACCACTGTAGGGACTGTGAGCTTACTCCCAACAGCAGAATTGTATGTTATCAGTTCAAATAGAGTGTTTTGCATTTATTTTGGGCATTTCACCTATTTATTACACTCAAAATCCGCATGTAAATAATGTAATTCATGCATCAACTATATATATATATCAAAGTTTTGTACCACGCATGGCGCATGACAATCAGTTGCACTAGTGGAAACGACCTGTGAACAAGCTCCTAGGAGCTTCAACACAGAAAGTATCCAGTATCCAGTATCCAGTAAATATAGAATCCACCGTAAAGATAATAAGGTACAACGAGAATACGATCACAATAATGAAACGAAACTTTTTTTATTTATTTATTTTCTTTACATGATTTCGATTCAAAGAAAATAGTATGCACATCCCCTCACCCCAATTCAAAACAGTGTCACACCCAAGTAGTTAGAATTTATAAGGAAAAGAAAGATGATGTAAACACACAGTGACACACACACACACACACACACACACACACACACACACACACACACGCACTCACTCACTCACTCACACACACACACACACACACACACACACACACACACACACACACTCACACTGACATACACACACACACACACACACACACACACACACACACACACACACACACACACACACACGTGTACACACACACAGATAATCAACATCATTGTGATCGTCATCGTCATAGTCTTTTTTGTCATTTAAGTGGAGGGCCTACTTTGGACATTGTTCTACTAGTTCTAGAAGGACTCCCACTGTCAGGATGAGGGGAAAGGGGGGGGGGGGGGGAGGGCGCGAGGGTCATGGTTTAGACCTGTCCTTAAAAACTCCCTAATTCCCTTGTTAGGTGATTGCCATGGAAATTGGAAGGGGAGGAGCAATCTAAACCATTGTAACAATTTGCAAAAAAGAGTATTTCAGCAGTGTATGATCTTGCAGTTTGGGTAAAACGCACTATACCCAGAGCTACTCCACCTAATTGCAAATTCGGTAAGCTAGTTCACAGTACTAGCTGTTCGTTTTACACACATATATATATATATATATATATATATATATATATATATATATATATATATTTATGAGAAAAACCATTTTGAGTGTTTACGTTGAGAGAGAGAATGTGTGTGTTTGTGTGTGTTTATTTTTTAAAAGACCTCAGGAAGGTGACAGCCCTGGTATGGCCTTGTATGGTCAGCTGGGTTGTAGCATAAGTTGCCTGTTTATTTTAGCATAGCGAATATAACGCACGTGCACACACTCTTCTCTCTCTCTCTCTCTCTCTCTCTCTCTCTCTCTCTCTCTAAAACACACACGTACACACACATACCACCACACCACATCACACACACACTGAAACTCGGAGACTCAAAAAGAAAAAAAAAAACCTGTAGCTCAGCAAAAATTTTCATTGTCAGACATGTATCTACATAACTGAATTATGTTGGAACAGAAGAAAATGTAATCGACTGTACAGCACATACAGGAATTATGCACCCCACCCGATCCATACCCTCAGCCCCGAAGTCAGTGTGATTGAGCGAACTTTCAAGTGGCTGTTGGTGCCAGTTAAGTCTTATGTGTAGACCTCTGCCAAAGGCAGAGTTACGGAGTATTTTCTGTTTTATTATTAGTTAAAGATGTCCACTTTCACTTTATTTTAAAAGGAAGAAGAGGCAGTACTGATGCCAGAATGACTTGGTTGGTAGAACATCATACTTGTGATCCTGGTGATCCCAGAGTTGCTGGTTTCGAATATTATACACTGGGCATTTCAACATAGGTTTGTTTTTTTTCCCCAAGGCCTTGGAGTTAATCTGGGTTATGACTTCAGATCATTGTCAGCAAGCAAAAGTGCCTGATCAAGTGTGAACTTGGCTTACATTGTTCTGACTTCAGTTCATTGTCAGCAAGCTAAAGAGCCTGATCAAGTGTGAACTTCACTTACATGAAACATCTCTAAGTGACAAACACATGACACGCAAGAGTTCTTACATGAGGTTTTTGGATCAAAGTGCTGCATTTTTTTTTTTGTTTTGTTTTGTTTTACCTATCCAGAAGGCATCAGATTTTTGTTCCCTCTTTGATGGAATGGAAAATAGCTACTTTTGATGGCCCATAAACCAAATTCTGTCATGGTCTTGTCTTTTAAATTGATAGAACCAAATCAAAAGGCACACACAAAAAAGGGTTTCAATTAAATAGAAAAAAAAGACCATTTTAAAAGGGTGCCATCATATTGCAATGCATTCGTTTGACCCTAGAAAGTTGAAGTGTATGTCTATTGATTTACAGCACCACAGGTGGATTGGATTATCCTGGAAAATGAGCCATAACGTGCGCAGCGGGGCAGGGCGATCCCGAATGGGGTCTGGAGATTATGGCGGCATGAGAGGCTATGATGGTCCAGCTGGTGGCTACGGAGGTCGAAGTGGTCAGGGTTTACTGGACAGTGGCTACAGAGGTGGCGGAGGATATGAAATTGACAGCCTTATCCACCAGCGCTCCTTGCAGCAACAGCTGAGTTTGCGGGAGTCACAGCTAGCCTTGGCCAACTCACTTCTGCAGCAGCAGCAACAGTCATACCTTATGGATGGCCCTAGCATGGGTATGAGGGGACCTGGGGCTCTGGGTCCTGCACCAGGCCCCATTGGGATGGAACCCCCATTGATGATGAACAAGCGACGCATGGACATGAGGCCAGGGGACTATGGGCCTGATTTTAAACGTGCACGGAACGATTTCTCCCCCACGGGTAAAGCAGTGGCCACTCTTCAGTGTTGAACCCCTTGTGTCCTGTCTTGAACCCCTTGTGTCCTGTCTTGAGATTGTTAGCATTCTTTATTTATTGCATTAGAACTTAAGCTAGTAGGGTGTTGTTGTACAAATACTTAATTTGCCAATTGTCAGATAAACTTGCTGCTTTCTGAACCATTCCAGTTTCCATAACTAGTCCTGAAGATCAGTTCTTCAAATTGCAGTTATAGCCAAGAACTTAGGCAGTAAATCAATATTTTCGTATAAAAGTTTGTTCTTTGTTGACAGAGGCATTCACTATAATTTCAAAATTAGGGAGGGATAGTCTGATTGCTATCATCAGATCTTCTACACTTTTTTACAAGGTTTCTTTTTCATTTTAGTTGTTTGTTGGGGCCACATTTACAGCTCTATCAAGTGTACCTCTTTCAGTGTAGTAGCTATTCACAGTGTCTGTTGAATTATTAGGATGTTGGATCTGTCTGTTACTCTCAGTGGAAGGGAAGTACTTTAAGTGGGTTGGTCTTCATTCTGCAGCTCGAGTACTGCTAGGAGATCAGGCTGTTGCTTGGAGACGAAGCTACATTGGCTAGAAAAAATCCCTGTCGCTTCTCTTTGCCATAGTTTGAAACGACGAAGCAAAGCGTTTTGTTAGTGTGAAAAGACGAAGCAAAGCGTTTTGTGTAGTCAGCTGTTCATGTTTGAAGCTAAGAAATCACAGGCAATAGGCAAGTTCAATTCCTGTCTCTGCTTCTCACGTTTCATTCTCTTTTCTGTCATTGTGATTATCTGTACTTCTTTCAAAAGATAAAAATTATAGAAAAAGCTTATTATGGTTATGATAATCCACTATTAAACAAGATATGATCCACATTTCCTATTACTTTTTCATGACTGTTACTGCTGTCAAATTCTCTGTTACTACCGCATTGATGATGCCTGTCACTTTAGATATAAACATGCTGTGCGCGTTTTCATGCTTTGTCACTGTTTCATTTTCTTGAATCTGTGACGTTTTTCAGGAGTGCAGTATGCCTGTGTTTTACATCCACATTCTTCAACTTGATGGCGATCTGATCGGAAGTCATTTCATTTCACTTGTGTTTTCCCCCTCTGATGTTTTCAGAGTTTTTTTCTTTTTTTTTCTTTTCTTTTTTGTGATGGATGTTTTATGTGTCCAAG
>JADBJO010004459.1:120000-128992 GCA_016801955.1 Conus betulinus | reverse complement strand
CTATCTACGGGTTCAGGCCTGGGAGAAAAAAAAAATTTCTGTCTCCGTGTGTGTGCTTTCTGTTGTTACATGATCTGACAACGGCTCGGGGGGGTCTCTGCTGTTTTCATCAGCGAAATGAGGTCCTAAGAGAGATACTCCCGCATCATTTTCTTTTTTTTTAAGTGCAGTCTCTAAAACATGGTAAGCGGCTTTCAACATCATCCCTGTAAGAGTCCAGTTCCTCCCCCAAAATGAAGAAGTGTTGACTTCCATGCAGGAGGCCGGAATAGCTCAGTGGTAGAGCGCCGGATTTGTAACCTTGGGGTCGTGGGTTCGAATCTCGACTGGGCCGTTTTGGTACAGGGGGATTTTTCCCTCGGAGTTAACATTGGTTCTGACTCCTTTTCCCAAACAGTCCTACGAATGAGACTATAAAACCGAGGTTCCGTGTGTGAACGCACGCGTAACATCTTGCACACACGTAAAATCCCATCACCAACGTTCGGAAGAGAAGGCCAGTTTGGCCGTTGGTATGGATGACATGTTACACATAGCATGCACTCTGCATGAGAAAATTGAAAGAATGAAGGAAGGAAGAAAACGGAGTGAATGATATTGACTGGATGATGAGGGAAATGACTGAATGAAGCGCCGGCAGGCAGCTCTTCAGTCGGCACTACCTCAGGTAGGCAGCCTGTTGTGTACACAAGAGTGTGGATTGTCAGTGCCTAGAACCTTTGGCAAGTCGCTGTATAAATGCTATGTTATTGTTATTATTATTATTAAGGACGCTGACTCTCCACTTCTTGGTCATCTCCCACTCTCCCACGGAGGCTTGAAGCAAGCCTACGCACTCTGTACAGCCTGCTCCACTGTTGGAGACATCATCACTGATCCTTTGATGCCTGAGCTACTCAGATGTCCTCAGTCATGTTAACTCTTTCATCCCTACAACCCGCTTTTCCGGTTTGCAGAAATCCTACCCTTCCTTCATGCAGCCCGGAAAACCGGGCAGCACAAAATTCCTCCTTTCCTTCTTGCAGCCCAGAGAATCGGTTCTTGCTGTAAGCGCTTTGAACTTCATGCGAGTTGCGTCATCGGTACACGTCATGACTGGGTCGCTCGCGCAGCAGTGTTTATGAATAGAATGGATGCCACACGGCCCCTACAGCGTGGGAAAGTGGTTGCCGCTTTGTTCTGGCCGGTTTGCTACTGCATACGTGGTAGTTCACACTTTACACTTCTTTTTTCTTTTTTCTCTAAATCCAGGAATGAAGGAAATACTCGTATTATAAGAATCTAGGAACAAGAGGAAGTAATGGTTCATAGAAAAGTAGGAATGAAAGAGTTAAATGGATCTGTAATTTGCCTTTCACTGTCAGTTGTGGGTTACATTCTACTCAAGATATGAAACAGTATTTGGGACTTGAATGGATGCATTTTTGAAAATGGTGGCTACTTTAAAATGCCACATCTTAATGCTCAAAGCTTCCCAAATAACAGGTATAGGAATGGAACGTAGGGTCAACTTACCAGAGGGTTAGGGGTTGATCGATGCTGGGGTGGATGGTGGTGGGTGGGCAGATAAGTGTTTACAAGGTTAATGCAACCACCTTTGAGATGTGTTGGCTTTCCTACAACAGGCTTTGAATATGACTTCATAGATGTGACTGCATGAATGTGACTATGTGTAAATTTGACTTTATGAATGTGACTACATGAATATGACTGTATGAATATGAACATTTGACTGCATGAATGTGAATGAACATGACTGTGTAAATTTGACTTTATAAATGCGACTACATGGATGTGACTGTACGAATATGAATGTTTGACAGCACGAATGTGAATGTAACTGTATGAACATGATTGAGACTTTTTACATATGACTGTGTGAATGTGATTACGTTTTGAACCGAAAGAAATCAGCAATTAATGATTTGGGGTGTTACTGTTTGTGCTTGATCTCAGCTGTGGAGATATCCCTAAGACTGTAGTAGGAGAAGGCTAAGAGTCACCAGCATGGTATATCTTTACTGGAGCAAAGAGTTTGAAAAAACATTGTTACAGCTCCGCCGAAAAAACATAGGGAAGCAAATCACAAGACAAAACACAACACATTAGGACCTCTAAGGTCTTCCTCAGGCAAGACACACGCATCACTCGGGACAACGAAAGTGAACGAACCTTCATCCAATTCAGAGCAAGATGGGTGGAGCCTTATAGATACTTTTTTAATTTTGTTCAGATTTCCACCTGCAGTCGCCCCTCACTTTGCGACTAAAAGCAAGGATTGTCTGTGTTGTTAATTTTATCTTTTGGGAGCTCAGTAGTAAATTTTTTTTTTTTTTTTTTAACAGAACGTGTAATGTAGCTTTGCAGCATGTAAAAAAAAAAAGTTGTTTTTTTTCATTTCCCAGTTGCAGGCAAGGGGCCGTCATTACCCCTCTGTCCCTGGACGAATGGAAGGCCGAGGACCGCGAGCCACCGATCACCGAAGCCCCCGTGCCTTGCGGCTGTTCCGCGGACCTGACGGAGCGGTCCGTGTGGGGCTGGAACTGCCGGGGAGGGGTGGGGCCTTCGAGTCCTGATGAGAGCCGGAGGGGCAGGCAGGGGAGCCAGGGGAAGGAGGGCGCTAGAGCCGGACCCTGGAAACGGCTCCAATGCGGAGCCAGGCTCCTCTAGCTCCGCAGATGATGGTGAGTTTGGGTCGTTTGTGGTGATTGGATGGTAAGTTTGAGTCGTTTGTGGTAATTGGATGGTGTAGTCCTGACTGCGACTTGGGGTTGTTTGTGGTGATTGGATGGCATAATCCTGACAGTGAGTTTGGGTTGTTTGTGGTGATTAGATGGTTTGCCTATCATCAACATGAGTTCTGACAATTACGCCCATTCTTATCTTTGAAAAGGTGAAGAAGCTCCATGGTGCATTCCATGTCATGTACCACTCACAGTGAAATATGTTTTAGAGTGTCGGGACTTGCATGATGTGAGACCAACATTTTACTGCAGACTCCATGAAAACAGACTTCACAGATATGATGTGATGTTTGAATTTGTGAGGGAGATGAACATGAGTCCTGACAGTGAGTTTGGGTTGTTTGTAGTGATTGGATGCCACGACTATGTCAGGGGGGTGCGCCCAGACTGTGAGTTGTTTGTTGTCATTAGATGTTACGTGAGACAAGAATGGTCCTGATAGTGAGTTTGGGTTGTTTGTGGTGATTGGATAGCATGTGTCATGAGAATGGGTCCTTTTTTAGTTTTAATTTTTGCATTTTTTTGCACTTCAGTGATGACTGAGGGAATGATGAACTGGGCACATGAGTTTTTGTATATGCCTAGAGTTTCATAGTACATATTGTGCAAAGGCGTTCTGTATCTTGTGAAAGTTTGTTTTAAAAAAGCCAATTTTGTGTTGAAAGTTGATTTAGCATTCAACCATTGGTCAGCTTGTCCAAGACGGACGTCCAGCCTAATTCATATTTGATACCATATATTTTTTTTGCAGAGGGAATGTTCAGAACTATTTCCTGTAGTTCACATTGATTCACCATGTGTTTGCTAAGTGGCAGTTTTCAAAAATGTTGTTGAAATATAATTGAGGTCGATCCGATAGAACAGTGTCCTTGCAGGGAAAAAATTCATTTTGCCCAGCATACGTGTTTGCCGATTGTTTGGTCAGGGACCTGGGTGGTTCTGTGGTAAGGCACCCCCACTTTGCAATCCCATGTCAAATAGTTTGAATCCGGTTGGTTCCCAGTGTAAAAATGTCCAGTTCAGCAGCCCAGCTTAAAGAACTGTCCTTCTGCTGGTGTCAGCGTTGGTCCCTTACCGAACTGAACCAACCATCTGGTTCACATGTGTAGATGGCGAGTTATGGGGGGACCATAGTTTCTTGAACAAAGCGTGCGATTTGCGATCTACTTTGGAGTTGCGCAAACAAAAAGAAAGCTGTTTCTTAATTGTAGTTCGAACAGTCTTTTATCAGGATTTGGGATACAACCAGCAGTACCAGCTCTTTGATGCTCAACTGGGATACATTATTAGAACCTCAGAACTTGGAACTGTTTTGATTAGTTGTGAAATCCATTTTAACCATCTCTTTGTCGCATAGTGCGCTTATTCATTTCCAAAGTATCTTGAAATTGAGGACTTAGGCTGTACCGAATCAAACTGTTTTACTTAACAATCGTGAATGAGAATTCAGATCAAACAAGCACAAATTGATTTCCATTACAGGAGAGTTGAACAAACTGATTTTCGTTAAAGGGGAAGCTTTCATACAGTTAACCCCTTGGCCGCCCGTCACGGATATTCCGTGACAGTTCCGTGTGCAAAAATCTGCCATCAGCACGGAAAAATTCGTGATTGTCATCGTATGAATTTTCCTATCTTTATCTTTAGTTTGGGGTTTCCCAATTCACACCAATAAGAAAGTCCGATATGTCTGCGATGAATGTTCGTGAGTGAAAGAATCCAACGAGGCAGACAAGTGGTCAGTTTGGGCTGTTACCGATACCACCCCCTGCCGAATTTCCACAAGAGTTCAACATGGCTGAAGAAGAACCATGAGTGGGACCAAGTGGCGTCAAAAGAAAGCCTGCACCAAAAAAAACTACAGCGAGTTTGTTACCACTGATGTTGAGGAAGTTCTTCAACTGATTGAGGACGAAGACTTTGTTGCCTATGATGACATCAGTGTGTCAGAAGACTTGCTGGATGAGGACGAAGGTGACGAATCAGCTGTTCAGAGGATTGGGGAGGATTGGGGGTGATGTTTCCGTCAACATTGCCAGAATAGCTCGTGAGAACAGAGCAGAGCCGGAGGCAGAGTATGACAGCGTCACTGACCCAGATTTTGAAGTGGCGAAGGCCTGTCAAGTGATCGCAGCTCAGAAAAGGAGGGTAGTACTGTGAGCGAAGCAGAAGCGTCGTCTGCTACAGCTGGCACACACATAACGGGTCAGCCTGCTCGTGGCCAAGCCAGCATGCGTCAACATAGGCGGCTAAGCGTTGGAAGGGGAAACAGGTACGACTCATAGTTATTGTCTTGTGCGAGTGTGCTGATGAATGGGTTTTGATCACACGGCATTTACCAGAAAAACAGAAGACTTCACATGGTGGGCGTGGTGTGGGCGTGGCACTTTGAGTGTTTTGATTTCATTGTGTGTGTGTGTGTGTGTGTGTGTGTGTGTGTGTGTGTGTGTGTGTGTGTGCATGCTATCAAATGGTTTTTGAGTAGATACTTGAAACAAGACTGAGTGAGAAGTAGTGATGGTGCATGCGCTATTTGTGTGTGTGTGTGTGTGTGTGTGTGTGTGTGTGTGTGTGTGTGAGAGAGAGAAGAGAGAGAGAAAGAGAGAGTATGTGTGTGTGTGTGTGTGTGTGTGTGTGTGAACATGACTTTATTTTATGTCAGCAGGTGTTGGCAGTGGATGGGGGACCAGAGGCAGAGGACGGGGAGCTGCTGCTGCACAGAGGGGGAGAGGGAGAGGTGGTGTGTTGGCCCAGCCCCTTGTGCCACCTAACAACACCCAGCCAGACAAGGAACACACACACAGCAAGTTGGATTTCCTGATGTTCCAGCTGCAAGTCATCAGCGACCTCCTGTATGGCGACAATCCAGCATCACAAGCAGCTCTACCCCGTTCTGAAGAAATTGCATGACTGATGGAGAGGCACTTCCCCACTACCTTAGAAAAGACTGGGGGATGGGGGTGGGGGGGGGGGGTGGGGAGTGTTCATCAGGCAGGAGGTGCAAGGTGTGCAGCAAGAGGGGCATCCCAAAGGAAACAAACTATGTGTGTGGACAGTGTCCTTCAACACCATCTCTGTGTGTGCAGCCTTGTTTCCAGGAGTACCACACAAAAAAAAACTAAACTATTAGTCACTGTCTCCTGTCCTGTATATATGATTATGTACATGTGTGTGTGATTTTATCATCATTGTGTTTGTGTTGTGTGGTCATAATACTGGTGGATAACAGAAGAAGAAAAGCAACACTGACACATAAATTTCTTTCTGAACCTTCAAACAACTTAGATGTAGCTGTGGACATGTATCTGGTCAATTTGAAAACTTTGATTTATATTTTTCACATAAGGTAAGGAAATACATTTTTCCTTATAATTCTTTTGTTTTCTGACAATAATTCACTGTTTTGTTTCACACTAATATGATAGTATGTTTAGAAATTGAGTGAAAAAACACATAAACTATTTCATTGGACATAAACTTTTTGCAGTGTTCTTGAATGTGATTGCAGTTGTTATCAAAAGATAGAGTGTTAATTTCCTTTCAGAAAAGTATAGGTTTCACACTTTTGTTCAGTAGTTTTTGAGCCAGAATTTTTTTTTTGAATTATTATTACCATCCGCGACTGAAAAAGGCTTGGCAAACTGTTGTCTCAGAGCTTTAAAAGGGTGTGGCAGGCAAAGGGTTCTGTTTTTCCAAACAGCAGACTTAGGATCGGCAATGTTCATGAACCTAACCTGATCTTGCACCGCAGACAGAAATATCGGGCCAGCAAGAACAAAGGCCAGATCTGAGATTGCACACTAGAACAATGTTTGTGATCAGTGAGTTGGTTCACCTAGGACAGCCATTCCCACACTTACACAGCACGGTTATTCCCATCAGTTGCATGGTCTTGGCTGGATGTGGACGATGGGCTTACATGTTAGATGTACGTGACAAATTGTTTATGCAGTCACATTAGAACCTAAAAGCAGACCTGTTTAACCTTACGATTTTGCCGTAACTTTTACGGGGGGGGGGAAAAAAAAATTGAAATTAGGGAATTACGGCCAAGAGAAAAATGTTACAAGGAAAAAAAGTCAAGAAAAGAAAATTGTTAAACGTGAAGTTTCATCTGCTACTGTTTTGGTCAAAAGCGGTAAGAAGACATTTTCCAGAATGTCTTGCGTCTTTTCACTTTGTCAAAGATGGCAACAAAGCAGTCTTACGTGCCAAAGACCAGCTCTTCCAAAATTTCCAAAGTTGCTAAAGTATTGTGATTATGAAAATTACAGATTTTTTTTTTTTTTTAATTACAGGTTTCTGTCTGAGATACTACAGGTAGATGCATTGGGGTAAACAGTTCTGTTAAAGAGTTTTTACCCTGTTCCCGAGGCGGCTGTAAAGAAGAAACAGTCGTGTGCCGCGTACATACAGGCCACTCTTGATGCATCCATTCATATCTTTTAAAAGGTGAAGAAGCTGGTGCATTCCTTGTCATCTGCCACTCACAGTGAAACACATTCTTTTAGTGTTGGCATGATGTGAGGCATAAACATTTTACTGCAGACTCCATGAAAACCTTGTTCAGAGATGTCCCACCTGATGTGATCTTTGAATTTCTGAAAGAGATTGTTCAGAGACGTCTCACCTGATAGCTGATCTAAGATTTTACGGAGGAAAATTTTTTTAACAAATTTCGGGTCTGTATGTGGAAGGTGTATTTCAAAGGGTTGTGTGAATGAGGTTTTTTTTTGTTGCTTGTTTTTTTGTATGTGTGTGTTTTTTTCTTCTTTAAATGACTTGAGTTGACTTCAGCATGGTGACAGCCCTGATATGGCCCTTTGCGGTCGGTTGGGCTGTAAGCAATATTGCCATTACCAGTCACTTCAGGCGTGATTCAGGGTGACCCGAAATGTGTGTGCAGGTGAAAGTCTGCCCGCTGGAGAGTTGGACCCAGAGGAGAGACTGCTGGGGGAAGGGTCTGATAACCCTGACGACTTCCTGTCTGTGATGGTAGGTGTCAGATGCAATGGATCAGAGATGGTTTGAAGATGAACTGCAGTTACTCATTAACTGCAGATAGTCGTCATATTTTGAAAGGAGACGAGCAATACAACTGTAGATATTCATTAACTGTAGATATTCATTATATTTTGAAAGGAGAGGAATGAGACAACTGCAGATAGTCATCATATTATCTTGAGAGAAGACAAGTGAGACAACTGCAGATACCGTTAACGGCAGATATTCATGATATTTTGAAAAGACGAGTGAGACTAGATAGAAAATCAGATCAGGAGCCGTCTAGCCTTTCACTTCGTTTGTTTGTTTGTTTCTGATGTCTCGTTATCGACTTCTCTTCCACCTCCCTCCCCTTCCCCATCCATTCCCATACCAGATTCTGGCTCCTTCATACAAAGCTGCATCTCATTGCAACTGCAGTGCATTTAGGAGCCACGAGTATCCAATCGTCCTGATGCCGCCCATCTCAGGAGACACTGCACTGCTGACAGGTCGCTTTGACCTTGTTCAGTGTGCCTGTTCTGAACAAACAGAGGAATCGTCTGCCATGCCCTGCACTGAGGACAGTAATTCCTTAGTTGAAAGACGGCGTGACTCAGTGCCACCCTGTCCCTCCACCGACGGTCCTCTGCCTGGCCCGCTGCAATCCGCAGGGAGCAGTCTAACTGTACTCAGTCTTGTGTAGAAGTGTGTAGTTTGTTTTGAAGGCATCTTTTGTTGGTATTGGGCATGTTCATTTTGGACCATTGTCCGTCAGCCCTTTCTGGAAACTGCGAAATCCATCCACAATGGCCAGGCTGACTGGTCACAACTTCAGTGTGCCTTCGACGTTTAAACAAATGTAAGTGAAAGTGTATCTGTATCATCGGCATGGCTTCTGAGCTGTTATGATTGATTGAACAATGCTTGGATTGGTTGTAGACAGCCATCTTCAATGGACAGTCACCTGTTACTCTCACTCGGTGTCACCTGCTGACAAAAACGGGCTGTTTTCTTTTTTGAAGAGTCAAGTCAAGGCAGGTTCACTCTGTTTACAACTTCGGCAGACGTTACTGTCCTTGAATGGCTGGTCTTAACTCTCAAAACTTCCCAAATACCCCATGTGGAAACAAAATGTAGGACCAATGATCGGAAATCTGCATGGGAGGTAATCTGTGTTCGAGCTTGTGTTCCGTGGGAGTGACCCTACCCCCCCCCCCACCTTTGTTTTCACAGGACAAACAGCACTGGTGGCCATGCCCAAA
>JADBJO010004459.1:75000-110000 GCA_016801955.1 Conus betulinus | reverse complement strand
GTGGTCGGCTGGGCTGTGGGCAACGTTGTCTTATCTTATTTCAACGTGTTGGTTTTTAATCCTAGGATAGGTTCTTTTAATCTGTTTTTAATGGGTTGGGAGAGGTTTTGCTTTTAATCTTTTTTTAACATATATACGTGGTAGTTTGGAACGTGGTGACAGTCGCAGGGGGTGGGGGGGGAGTTAAGTTCGAGAAATATCAGAAATTCACAAAATGTAGTATTTTTCTGTTTTTTTTTTTTTTTTATGATTTAGTAACACTCTTTTTGTGGCTGTATAGTATACAATGAAACAATTCAGGAATATAGCTTAAAAAAAAAAAAATCAGTACTCTAGCCTTGTCCAGGCAGATGTCGCATATAGGACATCACCAAAGCGAGTAGGAGACAGGGAAGGAAAATTCAGGAGTACACCCATAGAGAAAGCAGGGCAGACATGCCTCTATGTCAGACATTTTCTGGATCAAGGGGAGATGACTTGGATCTGAACCAGTGTCAGATGATTCTGTTCATCGAGTTCACACCAGTTTGTTCATAGATTGCTACAGCTAAAAAAAAATTTTTCTTTAAAGAAGGTTGAATCCACAAGCTGAAACTGTGTCAGATGATTCTCTTTACCAAATTTACACCAGTCTGTTTGTAGATTGCTTCAACAACAAAAAAAAAAAAAAAAGAAAAAAAAAAAGTTTAATCTGCAAGCAGAAACTGCGTGACAAGATTCTGTTCCACAAGTTTACATCAGCCTCTTCATAGACAGCTGCTATGAAGTAAAAAAAAAAAAAAAAAAAAAAGAAAGGTTGAAACAGCGAGCTGTGATTTTATGAACAGTGACAGAAACTATAGGACAAATGAATAAATCAGTCCAAATATGGTCATGCTTCAGTGAAATATGTAGAGAAGCATCTCCAAGAATAGATCTAGTTGCAAAGTGAGACAACTGCTGGCGGAAATCTAAACAAATCTTAAATAAATGTTAGCGAACCGCCAAGAAAAACGTGGACAAACGAGTCACAAGACAAAACATGACGCGTTTCGACCTTTTAGGTCGTCTTCAGGCAAGACACAAACGAATAAGATAACGAAAATGAACGGATTTGGTACTCGGGTTCGATCTCTTCACTCTTCAGCACAAGGTAGGCAGGCTTTGAATCAAAACGGTTGAAATGCTTCCTGTTTTGTCTTGTGACTCGTTTGTCCACGTTTCTCTTGGCGGTTCGCTGACATTTATTTGAGATCTCCAAGAATGTTGTTAACAAGTGTGTACATGGAGCAGTTAACTCTCTTGTCAGTCGGGCGCCCGCTAGCGCCCAACCGGAAATCACACAGCCAAAACGCTGAGCGCCTGCCAGCGGCCGGTAAAACACGTGGCAACAATGGGCGCCGCCATGTTTCTCGTAGAAAAGGAAGTCTCGCGAGAACGTGATTTCCTTCTTCCTGTAGCCATTTTCTACTGTCTGCAAAAAAAACGTGAGTCGATGCGTGCCGTGGTTCTCGAGTTACGAATTTTTTAGTTTTGAAGTCGAAATGCGGTTTTTCACCATGGCTTACCTTGATTTCTGCCGTTCTATAATGAGATTTAGTGATGGAGATACTGTGATTTGTACAATTTACGGCATAAGACTTAGTGAAAGTGCTGGGTGATGAAGCTTAGTGTGACCTAGATTTCGACTGGGATGAGGTTCCAGGTATGATAAGCAACGATTCGGAAGAAAGTCTGAAGAAGAAGATTTTTTTTTTTTTCCCCCGAGTAAATGGCTCATGTGACATTCTTCACACTTACGATATAGCAACATATATATTCGTAGTAGGAATTAAAAAAATTATTTTCATTTCATTCTTTCCTTTCCTGTCTTTTAAATTATTTTTTTGATTGAGTAACCATGTTCAAATTACGGAGTTACCGATCTTGCCGATGGTTTTCGGTGTTACTAAGCTCGGATAAGTGCATACTGAAGAGGGTTGATGTTTGAACAAAAAAATGGGAATCAGCAGTTGCAACAACCACTAGAGGTATTATATGTGTATACATTTTATTTACATTATGAATAGCTTAGATGTTTTTTTCAGTGTAAATGTGTTATTTGTTTTTTCTTCGGAATGCCTGTTTTAAAGAATCATTAAAAATGATCTGTCTATTGTACACATCTTCATGTCATAAATCTACTGTTTAGTTTATGTTACTTTTGCAATGACTTTTTATTTCCAGCAAAACAACCAAAAAAGGCTATATCAAGTCAAAGGTTGTGCAAGCTATTGCAGGTTTGTCTGCTTTGTTTGGCAGAACATTTTTGTTTAACATTTGTAAATTCTTTTGAATTCAGTGCAAAGAACACCCTAGAATAACATTGACGACAATTACACACTGATTTTTTTTTTTTTTTTTTTTTTTTAAATTACAAGCCTGTAAAAGAATGTTTTGCCCATGTACTTGAGAACAACCTGTTCCTTTTCCAAAGATGATTTTTACCCTCCTTGTCCTTGTGTTTCAGAGGAATGCTACTTGTCCCATCTGTCGACAAGTGATCAAACCCAGTGGCACCTAGACAGACTGTTGACCAACAGATGGCGCCACCACTGCTGTGCTGTGTCAGGTGCTGGGTGCAGGAATGTGATCAGGGCCGTGGTGATACAGTCATTGGATCACAGGCCTCGAGGGAGGAAGAAAGAGAAGAAGAAATTGGGGAACAAGGGGGAGGGAGGGCTGGAAAGGGAGACAAACAGTCACATGGGAGATCAGACTGCTGTTTCGGGCTGAGGTCACCAAGAGGAGAGAATACGTACGTTCACATAGCTCAAGACTTCCATGGCACATTTTGGAGGTACTCACCTCTTTCTGTTTGTTAGCCCGCTGTCTGCCTTCTCTTTATGGGCTGGTGTCTTTTTACCACGTTTCACCACACTCTTGTCTGCCTTCTCGTTATGGGTTGGTGTCTTTTTACCGCGTTTCACCACACTCTTGTCTGCCTTCTCTTCATGGGTTGGTGTCTGTTTGCCACGTTTCACCACGCTCTTGTCTGCCTTCTCTTCATGAGTGGGTGTCCGTTTACTGCATTTCATCACTGACTGGGTCAAATGGTGGAGTTTCGAAGCGCACACAGGGTGGTTTGTGCTGGGGCTGTGTGCGGGCAGTAGGCCAATCTCACTGAACACTAGACAGCAACAAGGCAGGGCAAGCGCTTACCTGAGAGGGCAGCTCAGTCAGTTGAACAGGGTTTTTTTTTTTTTTTTTTTTTTTTTTTTTTTTTTTTTTTTTGCGGCACATGGCAGTTTGTGATACCTGGATGTGGTGAATAGCGGGGGTAAGCAACAGGACTCTGACAAAAGCAAATAGTTGGAGAGCGAGGCGAGACACTAACCCTTTCCCTCTCAATCGACACTGTGGTCACCATCTCTGAGACACGTGACGCAAAGAAGGGGAAACATCTCTGCTTTCCTCCCCCTGTCCTCTCACCAGGCTTACCTTCCTTGGATTCCCCGATGCCTGCATGAAAGCCGAAGGGTGTACACTATGCGGAAGGAGTTTGGATCCAGTTCTGGATGTTTCATCAGCATTGGACGACCTGTACAAAGGCTGCTGGATGCGTCGTGTATGGGTGAATCCGCTCATCTTAGAGGGGGAATGCAAGATTTGTGGAAAGGGTTTGATAAATCTCCCTGAACACCGTGGAAGTGTGACTCTGAGACACTGCGGTGTCTTCGTTGTAGGGTCGCCTCACGGCAACTGTGATAGTGATCGCTGCTTATGGGCTGCACTCCTGAGGGTGTGACTGTGACACACGAACCTGGTTTGCTGTTCAGAAGTAGAACTCGCAGAATGTTATTCATTGTTGACAAGCTGGAGACTGGACTGTCTGTCTTTTTTTTTTTGTGCAGTTGACCAGTTGAATATGTTGGTTAAGTATTGTCACCAGGATGAAAAAGACTGGCATGTGGGGTGTTTGCTGCAGAGAAGTTGAAAAAAAAAAAACTGGGATGATGTTTGTGTGTTGCTAGGAAGTTGAAGAAGATTGAAGTGCAGTATGCCCAATAAATTTGATGAAGACTGGGCTGTTGTGTGTATGCTCTTGACAAGTTGAAGAAGACCGGACTGTTGTGTGTGTGTGTTGGCCCAGAAGTTGAAGAAGACAGGACTGTTGTGTGTATGCTCTTGACAAGTTGAAGAAGACAGGACTGTTGTGTGTGTGTGTATTGGCCCAGAAGTTGAAGAAGACTGGACTGTTATGTGTGTATTGGCCAAGAAGTTGAAGAAGACCGGACTGTTGTTTGTGTATTGGCCAAGAAGTTGAAGAAGGCAGGACTGTTGTGTATATATTGGCCAAGAAGTTGAAGAAGATTGGACTGTTATGTGTATATTGGCCAAGAAGTTGAAGACGAAAGGACTGTTGTGTGTGTATTGGCCAAGAATTTAAAGAAGACAGGACTGTTGTGTGTATATTGGCCGAGTAGTTGAAGAAGGCAGGACTGTTGGGTGTGTTTTGGCCACGCAGTTGAAGAAGACAGGACTGTTATGTGTATATTGGCCAGAAGTTGAAGAAGACTGGACTGTTATGTGTATATTGGCCAAGACGTTGAAGACTGGACTTTGTGTGTGTATTGATTGGCCAAGAAGTTAAAGAAGACTGGACTGTTGTGTGTGTATTGATTGGTCAAGAAGTTGAAGAAGACTGGACTGTTGTGTGTGTATTGGCCAAGAAGTTGAAGAAGACAGGACTGTTGTGTGTGTATTGGCCAAGAAGTTGAAGAAGACAGGACTGTTGGGTGTGTATTGGCCACAAAGTTGAAGAAGACAGGACTGTTACGTGTATATTGGCCAAGAAGTTGAAGAAGACTAGACTGTTTATGTGTATATTGGCCAAGAAGTTGAAGAAGACTGGACTGTTGTGTGTGTATTGTTTGGCCAAGAAGTTAAAGAAGACTGGACTGTTGTGTGTGTATTGGCCAAGAAGTTAAAGAAGACTGGACTGTTGTGTGTGTATTGGCCAAGAAGTTGAAGACGGGACTGTTGCATGTGTATTGGCCACGGAGTTGAAGAAGACTGGACTGTTGTGTGTGTATTGGCCAAGAAGTTGAAGACAGGACTGTTGTGTGTATTGGCCACGAAGTTGAAGAAGACAGGACTGGTGTGTGTATATTGGCCATGAAATTGAAGAAGACTGGGCTGTGTGTGTGTATATTTACTGAGAAGTTGAAGAAGAATGGACTGGTGTGTGTGTGTGTGTATGTATTGGCCAGAAGTTGAAGAAGACAGGACTGTTGTGTGTGTATTGGCCAAAAAGTCAAAGAAGACTGGACTGTTGTATGTACTGGCAAAGATGTTGAAAGAAGACTGGGCTGTTGTGTGTGCATTGGCCAAGAAGTTGAAGAAGACTGGACTGTTGTTTATGTGTTGTCAACAAGTTGAACAAGACTTGATTGTTGAAAATTTGTAGAAGACTGAACTTTTGTTTTTGTGTTGTCGATCAGTTGAAGAAGACTGGACAGTGTGTGTATGTGTTCTTGACGAGTCTAAAGAAGATTGGACTGTTGTGTATATGCTGTCAACAAGTTGAAGAAGACTGGACTGCTGTTTATGTGTTGTTGACAAGTTGAAGAAGAAGACTGGACTGCTGTTTATGTGTTGTTGACAAGTTGAAGAAGACTGGGCTGTTGTTTATGTGTTTGTCGACAAGTTGAAGAAGACTGGACCGTTGTTTATGTGTCGTCGACAAGTTGAAGAAGACTGGATTGTTGTTTATGTGTTGTCAACAAGTTGAAGAAGAGGGACTGTTGTTTTTGTGCTGTTGACAAGTTGAAGAAGACTGGGCTGTTGTTTTTGTGTCATCAACAAGTTGAAGAAGAGGGGACTGTTGTTTTTGTGCTGTTGACAAGTTGAAGAAGACTGGATTGTTTTTTTTGCTGTTGACAAATTAAAGAATACTGGGCTTTTGTTTGTGTGTTGTCAACAAGTTTAAGAAGACTGGACTGTTGTTTGTGTGTTGTTGTCACAAGTTGAAGAAGACGGGATTGTTGTTTATGTGCTGTTGACAAGTGGAAGAAGACTGGATTGTTGTTGTTTATATGCTGTTGACAAATTGAAAGACTGGACTGGGACTTTTGTTTTTTTGCGTTGATGACAAGGTGAAGAAGACTGGATTGTTGGATTGTATACCTTTGATAGGTTAAAAAGACTGGACTGTTTGTGTGCCAACAACAGACTGAAGAAGACTGGGATGTTGGATTGTATACCTTTGATAGGTTAAAAAGACTGGACTATTTGTGTGCCACAACACAGACTGAAAAAGAAAACTGGGATGTTGGATTGTATACCTTTGATAGGTTAAAAAGACTGGACTATTTGTGTGCCAACAACAGACTGAAAAAGACTGGGATGTTGGATTGTTGTATACCTTTGATAGGTTAAAAAGACTGGACTATTTGTGTGCCAACAACAGACTGAAAAAGACTGGGATGTTGGATTGTATACCTTTGATAGGTTAAAAAGACTGGACTATTTGTGTGCCAGCAACAGACTGAAAAAGATTGGGATGTTGGATTGTATACCTTTGATAGGTTAAAAGACTGGACTGTTTGTGTGCCAACAACAGACTGAAGAAGACTGGGATGTTGGATTGTATACCTTTGATAGGTTAAAAAGACTGGACTGATGTGTGCTGACGGCAGATTGAATAGGACTGGACTTTTTAAAATTTTTTCTCATACAGTTGACAGGTTAAAGGCCATTGCATGTGTGCCAACGCCAGGTTGAAAAGACAAAACAAAAAAAAACATAAACAAAACAAAAAACAAAACTTGACTATTGGCTTGTATGCCCTCGGCAGGGTGAAGAAGATTGGACTTTTAGTTTGTATGCTAATGGCAGGTTGACGAAGACTGGACTGTTGGCATATCAGGTTGAGGAAGGAAAACTGAATTGTGTGAGTTGTTGAAAGGTGGAAGAAGTCTTGTTCAGAGGTGGAAGTATCAGCGTGGTTGAAAGTCATGCGTGGTGGGGGGGGGGGGAGGGGAGGGGGGGGGGGGGGGGGGGGGTTATCCACTTGCTGTGATTCAGACATCTTTTGGTTCTTTCTTACACTACTTTGTGCGGTGGTTGCAGTGTTTAATTCAAGTGATTCACATATCTCTGCTGCGGAATAGCTGATCTCTTCATCAGAAATTTCTTCAGTAGAGGTCAGTGTTCGAGGGTTGCGTGTGTGTGTGTGTGTGTGTGTGTGTGTGTGAATGAATGAATGCGTGTGTGTGTGTGTGTGTGTGTGTGTGTGAACTTGGACTGTGTTACACCGATTACCTGGTTTACTTATAAAATAGGCATAATGTTAAATGATACGGAATTTAATTGTGCTGATATACCTGTGTCATGGTTCCCTGACTCAATGATTGATGTTCATTGATTGGATTGTAAGAGCTAAAAAAAAAAAAAAAAAAAAAAAAGTGTAAATTCCACTGTACGTGTGTGTGTGTGTGTGTGTGTGTACAGCTTTCAAACCAACAACTGTGCGCATGAGCTGCCTTGCATTATTGTACGCTTGCATGCGTGCAACATACGCTTTAACTTTCCCTCGTGCATGTGACTACGCGCTTGTTCCTGGCCTTTTCTGCATGGTTCACAGTTGGCCCCTCAACACGTCTAGCTCAGACTGTAGTTTATCTTCCTCCTCTCCTTCTTCCCCCCCCCCCCCCCCCCCCCCCCCTCCCCAAGCAGAAAGACAAAGCAGACCAAGTCTGTGGAAGTGGGGGAGTAATGAAAACCTGCCCTGGGTAACCAGCTTTTGTCACTGGTCAGCTGTCTGCTAACAGTAAATGGCTTTTATGCAGAGGAAGTTTTTTTTTTCTCTCATAAAATCGACCTTAAATGCAGCTGATTTGATTGATTGATTGATTGATTGATTGATTGATTGATTGACTGTGCACGCTGATAAATCGCTTTTATGCAGAGGAAGTTTTTCCATAAAATCAACCTTGAATGCAGCTGATTTGATTGATTAATTGATTGTGCACGCTGACGTCGACTTTTGTTCAAGGTCACAGTTGGCAGGTCAGATGTCAGCGCCGTTATTCTGATGTATCTTACATGTAAAGATAAGATGGAGGGGTATTGGGGGGGGGGGGGGGGGGGGGGGGGGGGGGGTGATATTTGGCAAAGAAAAAAAATGTCAGTGTTGTATTCAAATTACATATTTTTCTTTTTGTTGTTACGCATTTGCTGTGGGAAGAACTCCTACAACAATTTTTACACACAGACATAGGAAAGAGAGGGAGGCAAAGATTTCTGCCAGAATTGACCATAAAAGGGACAATCATTTTGAAAGGAGGAAAAATCTCTCCCTCTCCCCCCCCCCCCCCCTTCTCTCTCTCTCTCTGTCTCTCTCTCTCTCTCTCTCTCTCTCTCTCTCTCACACACACACAATCAAGAGGTTGCCTTTATATTTCTTTCACAGATCTTATGTTTTTCAGCATTGCTGGATCATTTTGCAAACATTTTTGTTAGTTTGTCTCATCGTGGGAGGCGAATCGGTGAAACGGTCCAACACGTTTCACTCTCTGCAAACCAGGAAATACTGACACACAGGCCAGTCCTTGAAGCTCTTTATAAGTATCATCCTGTGTGGCGTGTACATATATGTGAATGTGTGGATGTATGTGTAGTAGGCGCAGTCACGTTGTTGACCCCGAAATATTCTTAGCTCAGTCATGAAGAGGAACTGGGACGTGGTTTGTGCGCAGACATGGTAATGTAGTGACCACACACAGAGCTGGTCTGGAGTGATATTCCCACGTGGTTTTCATCGTTTTGTCGTTTTGGAAAATTTTGTGTGCCTACATTGAAGTGTGTGTTTTCATGTGATTAGCGTGCATGATCTCCCGGATCTGTACTTTTGTCGGAGCCGTTGATGATTTTAAAGTCAATGGCTGGGATGGGGGGGGGGGGGGGGGGGGGGGGGGAGGTATGGGGGGGAGAGAGGTAGGGGGGAGCATGGGGATGACTTTATCGATGGGGGGGGGAGGGGGGGGGGAGAGAGAGGTAGGGGGGAGCATGTTTACTGACTTTATCTGCTGTTGTTGAGGCAGGGTGGATGTAGGAGCAGAAGTTCCTACAGGTTGTTGTGGGCTCAGACTGTACCTGTCTTTTTTTTTTTTTTTTTTTTTTTTGCTGTCCCCCAACTTCTGAGCCACTTCAGTGGCGTTACACCCACGCCGCTCATTCCGACACCTCGTCCACAGCCGCAGCCTGGTTGGTCCTGTCGCAGTCCCAGCACCGGCAATCCACAGGGAGCAGTCAGTGTCAAGTTGTCAAGAGGCAACCCACTGGAGGAGACACTGCTCTGCTGCTGAGTCGCTTCGGTGGTGTTCAGTGGTGCCTGTGTTCTGATCTAACATATGCAGGACACACCTTCTACTAAGCCCCCTACTGACGACAATAATTGCTAAGTCGCGAGAGTGGAAAAATCCCCACAACAGCTTCTGTGATCTTGCATGTGAATGCTGCTACGCTTGAATTTGTAAAGCTACACTTTGCATGTCAAAATGCTACAGTTTGGCTTTTGAGGGCTTGCCAGCTGTGTGTGTGTGTGTGTGTGTGTGTGTGTGTGTGTGTGTGTGTGGGAGGGGGGGTATGCATGTGTATATGCGTGTGTGCGTATATATGTGTGTGTGTGTGTGTAATAATAAAAATAATAATGAATACTTACATAGCGCCTATTCTCGTCTACAGACCAAGCTCTAAGCGCTTTACAATCAACACTTGTTTACACAACGGGCTGCCTACCTGGGTAGTGCCGACTGAAGAGCTGCCAGCTGGCGCTTCATTCAGTCGTTTCCCGTGTCATCCAGTCAGTATCGTTCAATATCGTTCACTCAAGTTCCTTACTTTCTTCATTCTTTCCATTTCTCACACAGGGTGCATGCTATGTGTAACGTGTCATCCATACCAACGGCCAAACTGGCCTTCTCTTCCGAAAGTTGGTGATGGGATTTTACGTGTGTGCAAGATATTATGTGTGCGTTCACACTCGGAACCTCGGTTTATAGTCTCATTCGAAGGACTGTATGGGAAATAGAGTCAGAACCAATGTTAACTCCGAGGGAAAAATCCCCAAGTACCGAAACGCCTCAGCGGAGATTCGAACCCGCAACCTCAGGATCACCAAGATTACGAAACCAGCGCTCTACCAACTGAGCTATTCCAGCTCTCTGTGTGTGTGTGTGTGTGTGTGTGTGTGTGTGTGTGTGTGTGTGTGTGTGTGTGTGTGTGTGAGAGAGCAATAGAAAGGTATGTGTTTCTGTTCAGATTTAGCTTTTCTGTCCTTGCTGTTTGTTTGTGGGTTTTTTTTCTTTTTTTTAATTCAACTTTGAAAGGTGTCCATCTGTGATGACCAAACCATAAGTGTAATTCATTTAAAATGTTCTAATGAAGGGACTTAAAAGCCAGTTTGCTCAAACCACTCAAATAATTGTTGCCTTTTTTTTTTTTTTTTTTTTTCACTTTTCAACTGTTTCTTGTGGAAATTGTTAACAACAGCTGTAAATAACAATTATCATATTGTTTATTGTTACGACAGCTGTTGTTTCAACCTTTTGAAATGAAATGTCACCTTTATGTTCAGAATCTTGCCAGTGAGAAGAGTAAAGATAGTGTATGTATTCTTTTGTTAACGGAGCTGTTTGTTGCTTAAAAAAAAAAAAAAAAAGAAAAAAGCCAGTTAGTGTCAGGGGTAGATGTCCTGAATAGAGTATGAAATATGTCAATAGTTTAACACTCGGACATGTTTTGTCATGATGTTTTATTTTTCCATGTTTGTTTTTCTTGTGTTGCCCCTGGTGTTGGTCTTGACATCCATGGGGATGAGCAGTCCTTTAAAGTAACCATGGAGGAGATAATTTCAAAACACGTTTACACTGTACAGCCCAATAATGAAGTGATGCAGGACACAATTTTACAAATGTTTTGGACACTGAATAGCACTTGATGAAGTAATAGAGGACATAAATTACAGAAACATGTTTTTACACTGAATAGCCCATAGTGCAGTGATGAAAGACGTAATTTCACAATCATCGTTTTTACACTGAATAGCCCATAGTGAAGTGATGAAGGACATCATTTCAGAAACATGTCTTTACACTGAATAGCCCATAGTGAAGTGATGAAGGACATCATTTCAGAATCATGTTTTACACTGAAGAGCTGCTCAAAGTTTGATCAAGGGGGATGTAATTTCACAGCCCTTTATTACACAAAATAGCTCCTTAAACTACAGTTATGGAGGACACAATTTCATACAACCACCTCATAAAGCGGTCATTGAGAGCATAGTTTTGCAAGCATGTTTTTGCACACAGTAGCCACTCAAAAAAGCATTGGGCATGTTTTAACAAAGACATGACTTGCAAAGTCCTCAAAAAGGCATTGTTTCCAACGTATGTGTTTACACAGAATAGCTGTTGAAAGACATAGTTTCACAAGTGCGATTTTTCACACACAAGCCCCTTTAAGAAGTCATGGAGGACATAATTTCACAAGTATGATCTTACGTGCAATAGTTGTTTAAAGTATTCATGGCAGACATAATTTTACAACAATATTTTTCCCCTTTATAGTGTTTTAAAGATAGTCTTGCAGGCATATTGTTTCAAAAGAATGTTTTGGGGTTGGTTTGTTTTTTTAATAGAAAGTCATGTTGACATAAATTTTCAAGTCTGTTTTTATGCATGAATAATAGCCCTTGAAAATGTTCATGGTGGACATAGCTTCAAAAACATGTTCCTACACATTATTATTGTTTTGTGTTGCATTGTTTTATTCTTGCCACCTTAGTGATTTTGTCCGGGCCATTTTGACCTCCACTGTGACCTCCATGCAGTCACCTCCGTGCCGTCGTGTCACTTTTGATGTCAAAATCAACCGTCGCAAATGTGATCATCTGTGTGCTGATGGTGAATGGGGGCACATATTTCCTGTTTCTCCTTCGACGGAAAGTTCAAGGTTTTCTTCGGAGGAAAAGAAATGTGGCAAGGTTCCCATAGACAAAGAGGAAAGAATCCGTGATCATATGACTATTTCGCACACACACACACACACACACACACACACACACACACACACATTTCTATAGCAGAAAAAACGTGATCACATCCAGATAGTCGAAGTGGAAGGGGCTGGTGATCATTTGGCTACTTAACATACACACAAGAAAAAAAGGAGGGGTTGATAGTTATATGGCATTAATGAGAACGGTGCTCTGGTAATTCAGCTGCAGTGTCTCCTGCGGAAGGTTGCCCCCTGACAGCCAGACACTGCTTGCTCCTTTATGGAGGACTTGTCAGTGCTGAGGCTGTGATAGGATTGACACTGGGTGTGGCGGTGTTAGGGGAAAAGGGGAGATGAGAGAGAAAAAGGGGTCTGCAGGGAAAAGGGAGATGAGAGAGAAAAGGGAGGTAACCTAGGATTGTTGATGTCATACCCTGGCTAAAAGACTCCAGGGATCAACCGAACAGCCACTATGGTGCAAATGCATCAGCTGGGGATGAGAACATTACGTGTGCGACTTTTTTTGATTACCCCGCCACGTGGGCAGCCACACTCCAACTTCGGGGGAGGTAACTTAGGATGACACCAGATGTGATGGCATCAGGGGAGGCCTGAATGATGGCGTGGATGAGAAACAAAAGGGAGGTAACCTAGGATGACACCAGGTGTGGCAGTATAAGGGGAGGCCTGAAGAGGAGCAGAGGAGTAACGTCTCTACAGGGAAACGGGAGATGAGACAGGAGATGGAAGTCACCTAATCACTATTCAGATCTAGGTCCATCTCTGCATGTATGCAGGCCAGTGTCACATGACAGGGTTCAGGCCCTTTCCAGCAGCTGCACCAATTACGCAAAGCATGTCATAGCAGACATTATTTGGGGGGAGATCCAGACATACTGGTGGACCTGTTCTTCAGCAGCATCCGTCAGATGGTCAGTATCATGAACTGGTCAGTATGATGGGTGAAGCAGGTCCTGAAAAAGTTTTTTTTAAGTACTCTATCTGCCCACATGAACAAATGAATCACAAGACAAAACACAGTGCGTTTCAACCTCTTAGGTCTTCTTCAGGCACGATAAACAACACTCGGACGAGAAGAACAAGCAATCGCTTATCTTATCAAATTCGGTTGCAAGATGGGCGTTGAATGAGGAAGCAGGGTTCTCATTGTGCCCAGGTCCTTGATTGAATTTCAAGCTGGCGACAGCCCGGTTAGAGAAGGCTTGTCTCGTCAGGGCCACCATCTGTGCAGACCCCAGCCTCTTCCGAGTCCTTGGGATGAAATCTAAATCAAGGTCCTGTATGTAAACACATCTATTAACAAGAACAACAGCAAAAACCACGGGTCGGATAGATGACAAGTTAAAAAAAAAAAAAAAAAGAAAGAAAAACCCACATGCACACTAGTATAATGGTTATATATCAGAATGTAGTTGCCTTAATACAGTCATGTAGTAGAAAAAAGAAAAGAAAAGAAACACCCTCACTGATGGTGAACTATGTAGTTTTTGCCAAGAAACAAGAACGAAGACAAGTTGAAAAAAAAAATGCAAGTCAGCACACGAACAAAATATGCACAGGGTTTCTTGCTTTAAGGAAGATGCCTTTCAGAACCACAGTCAGTTTTCTTGGTTTCCTGACAGCAGTAAAACAGAATGCAACGCCGTTTTCATGTATTAGTGTAGGTTTGTTCTTGACCTGATTTGACTTTTTATTTATTGATTGATTTGTTCATTCATTGGGTTGTGTGTGTTTTTTCTGTAAAGAAGTGCTGACATGCATCTTTATTACCCAGATGTGGACAACTTCTAGGCCAGCATAGTTCCTCAATAGTTTGTTTGATTTAGTAGACTTCCATCTAGACAACTAGTAAGGTTGTGCTGTTTTTTTTTTTTTTTTTTTTTTTACCTTTTAGATCCTTCGGATTGCTCTTTGTTCTATGCAGCTGTGATTTTCTTCCTTGAAGGCTTCAATTTGTTTAACGTCTTCCCACTTAACGTGACTACAGACAGAGTGCGTGTGCGTGCGTGTGCGTGTGTGTGTGTGTGTGTGTGTGTGTGTGTGAGAGAGAGAGAGAGAGAGAGAGTGTGTGTGTGTGTGTGTGTGTGTGTGTGTGTGTGTGTGTGTGTGTGTGTGTGTGTGTGTGTGTGCGTGTGTGTGTGTGTGTGTGTGTGTGTGTAATTTCTTTTTGTATATGAGGGGTTATTGAAAGTTAAAGATACATTCCTACTGGACTGCGTAATAAATGTGGACATAATGAACTAAGAAAAGCATAATTATTTAACATTTTAGGTAATGTCAGTGGTGTCGATCTATCATTTGAAACATTAGTATCGGCCTTGTGCACTGTATTCTTTGCTCTCGGACAATCTAGTAATAGGGTGACTTACACTAAGAATTTTCCCCACATACGCATTTAACATTTTTGCTGTATTTGGTTCGAAGTGAATTCAAACGCATCCTATGAATTAAGGTTACTACCTCTCTAGATATCGGACTTACTAATTTGTCTAATTGCGTCTTGGGGGTGAATGTCAGGATTAGGATGTATACAGTTGTGATAATATTGACTATCTGTGTCTTTCAATAACCTTTTGAAACTGTTAAGAGATGCTTTATTAATCAAGGTATAACATTCTGATAGGTCTAACGGAATGTTCAGTGCAGTCGTGCCTTCAATATTTCGAGCTGCTCTCTCGAGCAGCTTGATCAACTTTCTCATTTGTTGAGATTCCACAATGTGAGGGCACCCAACAGAACGTCACATTTATTCTTTTCATCGATAGGAGATGTGTCACGTAATTAATTTCTGTAATAGTTTACAACGAATTTTTTTGAATTTAAAGACTGTAAGGCAGAAAGAGCTGACTTGGTCACTGCACAGTAAAAGTGGACAATTTTTCTATGGAAGAATTTAAAACATGCTTCAGGGACATCAGAATAGCAACTACTAATTCTGCAGTAAAAAAATGACAAGTGTATGCCAAGATAATATAATTTCTCTACTTTTAATTTTGGTATTATAAAGCTGCTCCTGTTCTATGGTCATCTAACACTGAGCCGTCTGTAAAAATTTGAAGATGATCCTTATACTGATTTTCCAAATGAGAATTTACATAATATTTTAAGAGATATGGTGGATCGTTTTTGTTCAGTTCAGTATAGTTTGTGTCATAATTTGCTTTGGTTTGTTTCCATTTGGGAATGGGTGGAAGGGACGAGTTGACAGCTATTTCACTTTTAATGTTAATGTTGTTTTTTTTTAGAAGAGTAGATGTGTATGACTGAATAGATTTAGTTGATTTTACGTCTTTTGCTCTTTTAGCAAAATCTGTCTCTGAATTGAGAGATACTTCATTTGTACAGTAACTTTTCTGTGAAGGTTCTTTAAACAAAATTAGAGGCGGACACTTTTCGAAACTGGTTCAAAGGTAAGATTCCAATTTCATTATAAGTCCCAATGTTACATGCATGTGTGGGAACTCCAAGAGCAAGTTTATATGCTTTGCAGTCTACACTTTGTAACTTATTAAGTAGATGCTGTGGAGCACTAAAGAACACTTCTTGAGCATAAATCAATCTAGAGCGTACAAGAGCCGAAGATAGGAGTGTTTCAACTCTCTTTATCTTGTCCCCATTTTTGTTTGCTTATGATCTTTAGAAAATTTAAACTTTTTCTTGCTTTATTCAGAATATATTCAATGTGTTGGTTCCATGAGAGTTTTGATGTTAAATATATTCCTAAGAAATTTAACAGATTTGACATATTGTAAGACCGATCCATTCAGGGTAAATTGTGGAAGTTTCTCTGGGTCATATCCAGAGTTAAAAAGCATTAGATTTGTTTTTTCTGCCGAGAGTGTCAATCCATTTTCATGTAAGAAACTACTGATTTTGTTTCGTGTTGATATTTGATCTTTATGTAATTTAATGATCTTAATGGGGTTTTTCTTTTCATAGTGACTTTCATCCACAGGCATATGTCGTCAGCAAATTGAACTAAAACTATGTCTTTGGATAAGTCTTTTGTTTTATAGTGTGTGTGCCTGTGTGTGTGTTCTTCAATTTGTTTAGCGTCCTCTCCATAAGAGTACTGACAAGAAGGTTGCCAAGTTACAATGAATTTTGCTTCACTCTCTCTCTCTGTGTCTCTCTCTTTCTCTGTCTGTCTGTCTGTCTGTCTTTCTCTCTCTCAATCAGTACACAGCCTGGTTACTCATGTTTGTGCAAATGGTGTTCATTTTCCTGTAACTCTTTCACCATGCCTTTTTTTTCTTTTTTTTTTTTGCCTATGGCCATCTGCTGTTTTTCTGCCTTGGTGGCCCTTTCACCTTCGTCTTTGTTCTAGACACCGTTTGCATTTTTCCCGCATGTTTTAACCTTCCCTGTAATTTGTGGGTATATGAAATGACCCACCCCACAGTCACAATTTTCAATTTATAACTGAATTTTTTGTTTTTTTCAAGCCATCTCTGCAAGACTTTATGGTTTTGTAAATAAAGCAAGTCTCCATTGTCTGTACCATGGATTCTTTGATGCTGTTGATGAGTATAGGAGAAAATCTTTTTTCCTAAAGAAAAAAAGTTTGGGTCCCAGGATACCCACAACATATGTCAAGGCTTTAGTCCTTTACATAAAGCATGGGTCCATATAGACCCACAACATACAGCAAGCTTTATACCTAAATTCAGAGTGTGAATCCCTGGGTACCCACAACATATTTCAAGGCTTTAGTCCTTTACAAAGGGCATGGGTCCATGGAGTCCCACAGCATACAGCAAGTATGGGTCTCTGGGGACCCATGATGTATGGTGCACAACATTTTTGCGACAAACCGCAAGGGCTGTCTGTCATGAAGTAGTGATTGCAGCTGTTTTCTGTCCCTTGAGAAGTCTGTAATCCGTAATGTTTTAGCTTATGGGTGCAAAGATGGTTGTGGTTGACTTGATCAAATGCTTTGGTAAAATCCAGTATAAGCATGCAGTCTACTGCACACTTGCTATATTATCTGTGAATTTGTTAGTGAGTTTCTGTCCTTGTTTTCATGGTAATCTCTTTTTTTTTTTTTATCTTTGTTTTTTCAGAAACCACAGAACATGTTTGAAAGAAAACAACAGATGTTTTTTTTTTTTTTTTTAAGAACATGAATGAGGAAGCCTAGTGATATAAAGTTGCACATTCAATGTGATCATTATAAGAAATAATTTCATTTCTAATGCTGGGTGGAAAGTTTGAACGCTGAATCAAAGTGAAATGTGATATGTGCATAGATGTGTGCGCACATTTTCACACACACACACACACACACACACACACACACACACACACAGCAGTAAAATTCCAGGATGTTTCTAAAACATGGTCAGCTGGGCTATACGGAAACTGAGATATGAAAGACTAATATAACTGAAAAGCCATCTACTTCACTGGAAAGCATATAGTCAACTGGAAAGGAATATAGTTAACTGGAAAGCCATATTTTAGCTGGAATGGCATACAATTTACTGGAAAGCCATAGAGTTGAATGCCATATAGTTGAATGGAAAGCTTTAACCCATAAAGGTGAATGCCATAGTTGACTGGAAAGCTGTGTAGTTAATGGAAAGCCCATATAGTTGACAAGAAAAGTGTGTCATTTAGTGAAAAGGAATGCGAATAAACCAGAAAACTTGCAGTTGGCTAGAAAAGCATGTAGCTGCCTAAAAAGCCATATTGTTGATTGAAAAGGTTTATCGTTGACTAGAAAGCCATACAGTTTACTGGTAAGATATGTGTGTGTGTGTGTGTGTGTGTGTGTGGTGGTGGTGGTGGATGTTGTTGTCGTTGTTGCTGTTCTTCTTCTTCTTCTTCTTCTTCTTCTTCTTCTTCAGTTTAGCGTCCTTCCACTAAAAGTGATTCAGACAATATTATAGTCTAGAGTGAACTTGATGTAAAAGAATGAGAGAGATGCTTTTTTTTTTTTTTTAAAGGGAGTGTAAGTTTTAAAGTAGTACGTAAGGAATGTAATCATAACCCTCCACCCCATCCTATTCATCAGAACTTTAACTTATACTAGAATTGTAACTGTAACAATTACAACTGCTAAAGATAAATATTAAGTGAACAGCCTAATAAACTTTTAGAAATAGACTCAAGAGTAGCAAAATTGTTTAATATACTAGATAGTGATAAAGGAGTCGATCCATCAACAAAACCCTCAATACCCGATTTATTAAAAAGTTTCTTTTGTTTTGGGACAATGAATCAGTAAATGATTGACACTTATAGAATCCCCACACATACATTCAATATCTTTGCAATATTTTGTTTTGAACGAGTTTAAACGAAGCCTATGGATCAGACTTTCAATCTCCCTTGATGAGAAAATAAATCTTTTGTATGATGTTATCCCATTGCTTTTGTCATTACATTTGATGCACTTGTTAAAATAATATATGTCCGAGTTCCTCAGTGTTTTTGTTGCATTGTCACGAGATGTTTTATTTATGATAGAGAAACATTCTGCCAGATCTAAGCGAACATTTATTGTTACTGTGCCGCTAAGGTTTTGAGCTGCCTTTTTTTTTCAACTTTGTCTACTTGTTCATTTGCTGCCATACAGTTTACTGGTAAGGTATGTGTGTGTGTGTGTGTGTGTGTAGTTGACTGAACGCGCTGTAGTAAGGTTGACCAAAAAGGTATCACAGTAATCACTTCCCACATCACAGGCAATACACATTTGGTGAAGTGTGCAAGTTCATGCAAAGTGTGTCTACCCATCAACAAAATCCGTCTTTCTCTGTAGTTGTAATGTATGGGACCCTTACACACATGGACATTGATATTTAAAAAAAAAAAAAAAAAAAAAAGAGGCTGCAATCACATTAGAAAAAAAAAAAGAAGTAATTTTTGCAAAATTTAAAAAAATTATTTGAAACGTGTACAGTACACTGTCACAAAAAGCTTTAAACTACACCACACATACACGCACACGCGCGCACACGCACACACGCACGCACACACACATTTCAGCAGAAGTTAAAAACAAACAAAAAGACCGCAAACACACACACACACACAAAGGGGGGGGGGGGGGGGGGGGGGGGGGGGGGGGTCATACAGTAACTTTTTTGTTTGTTTTTTTGACTTAATGATCGAGAATCTCAAAATAATAGCATTTTGTACAATGCATATCACAATACCAGCCAAATGTGGTGCTCAAACAGGGTTCTGCTGGGGAATGATTCCGTACTTTGTCAGCGTGAGTCTTCATTCTGAGAAAACACTTCGGTCACACACACACACACGCGCGCGCGCGCGCGCACACACACACACACACACACACACACACACACACACCACGTTGACGTATTGTGGCATGGTTCGTGTCAACAGCCTAGATGAATAGAAGGCTATATTCTATAACCTCCCATCCCCCCTTCCCCGCTACCCGTATCCTGTCTCAGAGAGCTTTTCTTTTGTTTTGTTCTGTTTTACAGGCAAATGGGCTAGATCTATCCCAAAACGTTTATTGTGTGAGAGTCGAGACCCATCGACTGAAAAAAGTCGTCTGCTAGGCTGGGAGGTCTCACGAAAGTGCTTTCAAGTGCCCCTGTTTGTGGCTTGTTGTGTTTCTGTTGTTTACAGATTTTGAAAAAAAAAATGTAACGCCCACTGTATGACTCTAGATCAAAATATTTCAACAAGCTTTACATACTGAATCTCCCTTTAAGATCAGTTTAGCCATTTGAAATGCTCCCTCTCACACGACGTTAAAACCGGCAAGATGGCATCAACCTTGAGGTTGTCCCGGGTGTTGCCGCAGAAATTGGGCCAAAGTTTATCAGCTGCAAGGGCATTTAGCACCGTAAGTTGACCTTGCAGATCAATGACCCTAGCATTTATCACAGGATTTTTTCATGAATGAAACTGTATAAAATGATCAGATTTGCTTTTGCATTTTTGTTGCACAGTCCGAGATGTAACCAAACTTCAGCCCCGTCCCACCCCCTCCCGGCCCGCACTCTCATCACTTTCTTGATTTTCTGTGCAAATGGCTTTCGGGGGGGGGGGGGGGGGGGGGGGGGGGGGGGGGGGGGAAAAAAAGTAAACAAAAAAAAAAGAACGGGGGGGGGGGGGGGGGGGGGGGTTCGGAGAGAAAAAAAGTCTGTGTGTTTATGTGTGGTTTTAGTTTTTTGACCCGAGCAGTTTTCAATTGAACTACTTTATCTCACGTAGACCATAGAAATTATGATTTATTCAATTTCGCGTGTGCGCGCATGCATGCATGCGCGCGCGCGCACACACACACACACACACACACACACACACACACTTTTTTTTCTGCTGAAGCTGGACTCTGAAAGGTTAACAGCTGCGTAATGTGTGAATCGGCGTTAACATTTTGACAGACAATAGAGAGGATGATGTTGATATTTCTTCTTCTTCCATTATGTTCAGCGGTCATAACTTTGACCATTAGGCCTACAAACATTTTTGGCTAGTGCAAGTGTGTGCTCTTAGTCGAATTTCGTACTCATAGTCCTTATCCGTATGCAATTAGGGAAAAAAAAAAAAAAGTGAAAGACTACTGTGTGTGTGTGTGTGTGGGGGGGGGGGGGGGGGGGGGGGGGGGGGGGGGGGGAGGCGGGAAGGGACGGAAGGGGGGGGGGGGGGGTTCTACTGTGCCTGGAAGGCCATCAATGCCCTCAAGCAGAAGGTGTTGTAGGAGGGGGCCTTGACAAGATCAGCTGGGAGGGAGTTCCAGTCGACACTGGTCCTTGGAAAGAAAGAATGCTTGATTACTATTTGATTTGTTGTTTTTGCTATCATTGTGAAAGACATGGAAATTGTAGGTCTGCAAATTCAGGATAGAGAAGTTGCCTATGAAATTTTTAGGTATGGTAGAAAGTAAGTTGAGTGAATGGTCCTCAAGTGAGTCATGACCATTTTCTCATACTTTTTATCTTGGAGATTTGAATTCAGATATTAATTAATCAAAGAGCGAAACAGCTTGAACACTGTGTCGGCTTGTCTGATCATGATAATGGTTTGATTATCTACTGAAAATAATTAGCCAGTTCATCTGTTGATTTTACTTATTCCACTTTTATTTCCATCCATACCTGCATACTCTTGAAGGGATGTAAATAAATCTATTGATGTAAATCAATCCATATGATTACAGAATGAAATGCATGTGCATATCAATTATCATTGATAACACCAATGGTGTTGCTGCAGCTATAGCATGCCCCTTGTTCTGCACATGTTTTATTAGGCATTCTGTAATGTTTGAGCTCCAGAAGTTTCGTGCATTACTTCATTGAAGACGTGAAAGATTTGTTTCATACTTCATGGACGTAACTGGATTTCACAGATCCGGATTTTTACCACACCAAGAATAATCAAAATAGAACGACCAGAGAAAAAAGGAACCACAGACTGAAGCAGAATCCGTGGCCAAAGCAAAAACCCCAACGAAACCAGAGCCCCAAACCAAAGGAGAAACCCAAATCAAAACCCAAAGCCTTAAAAAAAAAAGATCAGAAACCTCAACCAAAGTAAAACTACCAGGTAAAGATGCCCAACCAAAGCAAAAACCACCAGCACAAGCAGGATCCTCAACCAAGCAAAACCCTCGCTTAAAGCCGAGCGGCTAGGAGAGCGCAGCAGGGATTTGATCCTGTTGGCAAGGTGGCCAGAGACGTGGCCCATAAATTGACCGCCAGGAGCAGAGAAGCAATCAGACGCAACCAGTGTATGTCAAAAAGCTAGGTGAAGTGAGTTGGCCTTGGTTCTAGATTCAAGTTCTTGGGGTTTTTTTTTTTTTCTGTTGTATTTGACGGCTGGCGTTCATTGTCTGTACTCTCTTCCTCAGGCCCATGTCCAGCTCTTTTATTTTATTTATTTATTTTTTTTTTTTGGCATGCATTTGTGTTCGGGTTGGTTTTTTTTTTTTTTTTGTTTGTTGCTATTGTCTTTTTTTCTGTCTGATCCTCTGTGCACAGCCGCATCCATGGGTCCTGTCACAAGCCAAGCACCATAGTTTTTGCCTGTGTTCCCAGCCCTGTGGGCATTCAGTGCAATGAAGTGGTTGATGAACTTGCCGAGAGTGGCACAAAGGAAGAGTTGAGCAGACTGTCTTAACCCACACGCTGATCTATTCCACAAACCCAGGCTTAGGTCAAAGACCTCTGGCACGAGGAATGGAACTGGCAGACGGATAACAAACTCTTGACTTTGACATGGTGACAGCCTGATATGGCCCTTTGCAGTCGGCTGAGCCATAAGCAACATTACCTTTCCTTACCTGTTGCTTTATTGGGTGAAATAAGTTACCTATGAGCGCCATAAGACTTTGTTTCTGAGGGAAGGAGTAATGGAGGTGGGCCTTGTGGGCATTTTTCTTTTTTTCTTACATTTTTCTCTTTTTTTTTTTTTTTTTTTTTTTTTAGTTGTCATTTGTTGTTGTTTTCTTTTTCTCATTCTCTTTGTTCAGGTTGGCTTGAGTTTGAACTGTTTGAGATGTCTGTTGTCATTCAATGCCCATCTTGCGCTGAATTTGACAAAGATAAGTGATTGCTCGTTCTTCATTTTTGTTGTCCTCAGTGTAGTTTATCTCGCCTGAAGAAGACCTAAGAGGTCGAAACGCATCGTCTTTTGACTGTGATTCGTTTGTCCACGGTGTTTTGCAGAGCTGTTATAAATACTTTTAAAAGATCTATTGAAGGTGAGGTTTGGATTGGACGTGGACTGTAGGCTGCATGGCTGCCTTCATGTTGTGTTTCAGCCAAAGCTAGCTAGTTCCCAGCAGCAGTCAGTTTCACATTTCATCAAGGAGGTGTCCACTGCGTGCGGACTTGGCCCATGTACACTACAACACATCCGTTAAGTTTTGAGACCACACACTGCGCATGATGGATAAAAGATTTAATGACTGAGATGAGAGAATTTAAGAAGAGGGTCTTGTGGCTACACTTGGCAGATGTCTGACCTACGCTTTAGCCCAGCGCGCTGGTCAGACCTTGAGTACACACCTGTTATTGGTTGCCTGTGTACGCCCACACAAAGCCACAAATCACACATACATGTGCATGCACTTCTGCACATGCACACACATGCACTCATGCACACACACACATACACACACATACACACACACACACACACACACACACACACACACACACACACACACACACAAGCACACACACATGTGCGGGTGTGCACGCACACACAAAACTGCTCACACATGCATGCATGTAACAACACACACACACACACATACATGCATATGCATACATGCACATCATGCACACACATATGCGCTCGCACACATTCACAGGCCCGTGCCCACACACCCATACACACATATGTGTACGCTCACCACACACATATACAATGATAGTAATGGCACAACCAATCTTAGGTAGATACTCAAGGTCTGACCAGTGCATTGGGCTAACTCATTGGTCAGACATCCGCTAAGTTGTGCAGCCACGAGACCCTCTTCTTAAATTCTCTCATCTTAGTAACATTAATTTATTTATCGGTCAGCTTTTAAATGATGCACAGCTTGGTCTCAAACCTTAGCGGCTGTGGTGTAGCGTATATGGACTAATCCGCATGCAGTGACGCCTCCTTGATGAAACTGACATTGAAACAGAGTCGTCAGTTCACAGAGGTTACAGGTCATGGAGGCCTCTGGTAAGCACGCTGACTGACAGACAGCACCAACACACTTGACTAGTCTTGTAAGACATACCTGTGATTGCTCAAGGTCTTTTTGTGTTGTGTCTCGTTGATTATCTCTTTCTCTCTCTCTCTTTCTTTTCTTCTTTTTTTTTTTCCCCATTTTGCTTATCCTGAGTGTTTATGTGATTCTGCATGCCAAAAATCACGGATATAAGGATGAAAATTTACAAGGTGACGGTGAAATTTTTATCAATGACTAGAGATAATTTGGAGCAAGATGCAAAACAACAAATCAACAAAAAGCAGCAACAGCAACAACAATAACAGCATCAATAACAACCATTTAAAAAAAAGCTTTCAGTTTATCTGTATTAGTCTTAGAGATGTATGCATTACAAACTCTGAGGTAATACCATCATGACAGTTAA
Organism: Conus betulinus; assembly: GCA_016801955.1. Classification (NCBI taxonomy): domain Eukaryota; kingdom Metazoa; phylum Mollusca; class Gastropoda; order Neogastropoda; family Conidae; genus Conus; species Conus betulinus. The sequence goes on along the minus strand of JADBJO010004459.1, from coordinate 85,872 downwards.
CAGATTTTGTATGAAATTATGTTTTAACTTAAACTCTGTGTGTGTGAGTGTGTGTGTGTGTGTGTGTGTGTGTGTGTGTGTGTGTGTGTGTGTGTGTGTGTGTGTGTGTGTGTGTGTGTGAATATAGATTGCTGTTGCTCTTTGCACACACATAAACACACACACACCCCAAAAAACTGGTTAGTTAGCAGACCTGCCATTTAAAAACTAGCAACTTGAGATAGAGACATTCTGTAGACCCTGCCACAAAACAAATATACTTTCATGAAACATGAACTCTTTTTACTGATATAAACAGTGGCGCTTCATTCTCCCATGTCCTATCAAAATAAAACCACATGCATTCAAGGGAATTAAATCTTTCAGTCTGAGCTAACTGTTACTTCCCCTGCAGAAGAATCCCCCTTTTTTTTCCCCTCATGAACTGAGTCAAAGGGTGGGTCCAGGATCTGCTGGACCCGTGACAGAGGTTTGTGCTCTCTCCCTCAAAACACCCTTCTGTGCCAGCAAAATGAGGGTTGCTGTGCTTGTGTTCTCTCCATAGGAAACGCCCCCAAGTCCTCTGCTTCTGCTTTCCTGCACCAACACTTGGGTTCCCATTGGTCAGATTTTTGCATATGCAATCATTTATGATACCACCATTAAAAAAAGTTGCTGCATTCTGTCTTCGGTGATGGTGACTCAGCACGGCATCTCTGTGATGTGTTTTTTTTTTTCTTTTTCTGTTGTGGTGTGTTTGTCATCGTCCATCCATGAAGGTTTTTTTTTTTATTTGTTGGGTTGGTTATTCGTTTTTGGTGTTTTGATTTGATCTTACAGGGCGTACACATGGAACCTTAGATCAGAATCTGATCTTAAGGTTTTGGAAAGCGAGTTGGGAAAATGATGACTCTACAGGAAAAAAAATCATCACTACCCAAGCTGTCTCTTACCAGGATCAAACCAGGGTTGTTTGTGTGAAGAGAATAATACTTCATCCACTCGGCCAACCAGCCCCATACCCCCCCCCCCCCCCCCCCCCCCCCCCCTCCCCCCCCCCCCCCCCCCCCCCCCCCCCCCCCCCCCCCCCCCCCCCCCCCCCCCCTCCACTCAGTGAAGTGGCAGTTCTCAGTGAGTGTGCACAGACCAGGTGGCTCACACTGTGTTCATCTGGGGAATGCATGTCTCTGCGGGGAGGCTGAGGCTCTTTTCATGCGCATTGTATTCCCCCCCCCCCCCCCCCCTTTCTGCCCCCCTCCACTTTCTGCAAAATTCTGTGCACGTGATAACTTCTTTTCCATCTCTCTCCTTCACTGTAGTGTAAATTCTCTGTGTGTGTGTGTGTGTGTGTGTGTGTGTGTGTGTGTGATGGCGTGTGTGTATGTGTGTGTGATTTTTGTCTGTCTTTGCAGTCATCTACTGTTTTTCTGCTTTGTTTGATTCCAGCTGTCAATGCTGTAGTAACTATTTTTGCACATAGTTTGTATTTGAATGTTTGTGTTGTTCTTGTTATATTTTCACATGTCCTTTTCATTTTTTTTTTCTATTGATGTTTTAGTTTTTAAGAGGAAGGGCTGGCGCTTCGTTCCAGCATAAGCTACTTGAATCTACCTTAAGAATTTTATTAGCATATTTTGTTGGTGGTTGTGTGTGTGTGTGTGTGTGTGTGGGGGGGGGCTGGGGTGTTTGTTGTTTTCAAATTGGACTTTTCCCATCAACTTTGTGACAGTCATGAAAAGACCTATGTGGTTAGCCTGACTGCAACACTAGAACCAGAACTAGGGGAAACATGTGCAACCATCTTACAAATGATGCTAGAGGTGATGTGCAGCAGAGGTGAAGCGTGGGGGATGTCTGGCATTGACAGCAGGTGACGGAGCCGGTCTCTCATCCTGAAGGACGCACCAAAGTGACGCTGGTGCCCGGCGATGGGGTGGGGCCCGAACTCATCATGTCCAGCGTGCAGGAAGTCTTCGACGCTGCTGGGGTACCGGTGGACTTTGAGGAAATCTTCCTCAGGTAAAGTATGCGGCGTCCTGTTGCGTTGTGTACTTCTGAATCAAGCGTAGCAAATCGTTCCCTTAAGTGCCGAGTAGATTTTCTAAAGCACTCAACAGACTAACTGACAGTGTGTGTGTGTGTGTGTGTGTGTGTGTGTGTGTGTGTGTGTGTGTGTGATATCAAAAAAAAGTTTTCTGCAAAGTCTTGGTCCAAATTTGGTATGGAAATCTGATGTTGAAAAAAGATTCTCTGCAAGTCTTGCTCCAAATTTGATATGAAAATCTCATGTGGAAAAAAAAAAATTCTCTGCAATTCTTGGTCCAGATTTGGTATGAAAGTCTAAAGTGGAAAGAAAATCTCAATAAGTCTTGCTACAAATTGACTCCAAGGTCATTGGGGGATAAAAGCCACACTCCCCCCACCCCCTCACCCTGCCCCATCACTGAATTCTGAACAACAATCGTAAACAGGGAGCCATGTTCTGTGCAGAATGGTTATGAACAGGGACACACACACACACACACACACACACACACACACTCTCTCTCTCTCTCTCTCTCTCTCTCTCTCTCTCTCTCTCTCTCTCTCTCTCTCTCTCACACACACACACACACACACACACACACACACACACACACACACACACACACACACACACACACACACACACACACACACACACACACACACACACACACACACACACACACACACACACAGACACACACACGTACACACTTACACACACACACACACACTTACACACACACACACACACACACACACACACACACACACACACACACACACACACACACACACACACACACACACACACACACACACACACACACACACACACACACACACACACACACAAGTTTCTGGTGCGTTTTTAGAAGATGTATTTTGAAGAGATCTGTGAAAGTTGGGGGGTTTTTTCATTTTTTTTTTTTTCATGATGACTTGTGAGCTGATTTTAACATGGTGACAGCCCTGATATGGCCCTTTGCGGTTGGCTGGGCTATAAGCCAAAGCCTTACCTTACACACACACACTGCACACACACACACACATGCATACTTACACACACACACACACACACACACACACACACACACACACACACACACACACACTCTCAGCCGTTTCCTCCCATCCCCATCCACCATCCCCATGTTGAAAAGTTTCTCAGTCAGTGTGGCTGTGTGGCGGTGGCAATATTTTAAGTTACAGTCCACCACAACTGCCTCTCCCCTGTGTTCATCCCTCCCCCTTCCCTCCGCTTTACTCTCCCCCCACACCCAACCCAAAGCCTGATTGTTGTTGTGGTTGTGTTGCTTTGTTGACCACCACCACCATCATTATCATCGCCATCATCATCATCATCATCATCATCATCATCATCATCATCATTGTTATGAACCCTGCCACCTCTGCTATTACCAACACACACTGTCATTATTATGACCATTATCATCTTCATCGTCATCATCATTACTGTCACAGTTGTCGTCCTCAGTATCACATCGCCATGTCATCCTCAGTATCATTATTATCATCATCATCATCATAGTCATCACCCTCACCCTGACCCTGATCACTCTGGTGTCATGACGATGACCTCTAACTGTCACATCTGTGCCATCCAGGGAGGTGCAGCCGTCCCACATCACCAGTCTGCAGTCATCATGATAAACATCATCATCACCATCATCGTCATTATCACCATGAGCCTGATCACCGTGGTCTGACAATGATGACCTCTAACTGTCGCACGTGTGGCGTCCAATGAGGTGCAGCCGTCCCACAGCACCAGTCTGCAGTCAGCAGCATCATCATCATCATCATCATCATCATCATCACCATGACCCTGATCACTGTGGTTCGATAATGATGACCTCTAACTGTCACACCTGTGGCATGCAGTGAGGTGCAGCCATCCCACAGCGCCAGCCTGCAGTCAGTGGTGGACTCCTTCAAGAGGAACGGGGTGGGCCTGAAGGGCATCCTCACCACCCCCCCTCCTTCAAGGGCGGCGTCCTGCAGACCCTCAACATGATGAGCTCAGGTGAACCAAGGGAAGGAGGGCTCCGTCAAAGGAGGGGGGAGGGGGAAGAGGGATGGGGAGGGAGGGGGAGGGAACCAGGAGCAGGGAGGAGATGATGGAGGCAAGGTAAGGAGACTGGAGGAGGTGTGGGTGTGGTTCAGGACATCTCAGTTATCAGGGAACAGGTGTCTGTGTGGTCTTCGAGAAGGTCACATCTAGGCTTCCTCCTACCTATGTCTGCATTATAATGGTGCACCTCTGTTGATGTTGTTACCGTTTACAAATTCCAGATGTAAAGACATTTACGTTTGGTTTTATGTATGATGTGACGATTTTTCTTGCATTTTTTTTTTTTTTTCATGATCAGTTAAACCCCGTTCTAAACAAACATTAGCCTCAAATGTCCAAACTGGGATGAGATCATGTCCGCAACAATCTCAGGTGATAATGGCCAAGGGGAATAACCATCCTAGGGACAGTGGAGTGAAGCAACATGTCTGACTCCTCACCAGCACAATCTCTACTCAGCTAGACAGCTAGACAGCTTTGATCACACACACATGAGTGCGTGCTTGCTTGTAGATGCGTGCGCGCGCGCGCACAAACGCACACACACACACACACACACACACACACACAAACACACACACACAAACACTCTCACTGGCTTTCTTTCTCTGTCTGTGTCTGTCTCTCCCTCTCTCTCTCTCTCTCTCTCTCTCTCTCTCTCTCTCTCTTCCCTCCCCTCTCTCTCTCACTCTGTCCATAAACCAACCTCCTAGACAGATGAAGGTTAGTCAAACTTAGGATAATGCATTATAAGAGAAATATGAATGAACGATATTCATCGCATGTGGAGGAGATCAGTAAGATACAACATCATCATTTGATTGAGTGGATGGTCGAGTCAGTCTTACAGTTTCTGTTTCTTGATTTCATTTTTTTTGCTTACGTTACTGTATTACTCCTGTGTGCAAGGACATAACGGAGGTATTTCGATTTTATTTGTTTTTGTTAACTTTTATTTAATACACACTGGGAATAGATGAGTATTATTTGTTTGCAAGGAAGGAAAACGTAAGATGCGATGTTTATGTTACCCCCTCCACCCTTGTCAAAAAGGCAATGAAAATAAAATATCAAAGCGTCAAAGTGTCTCTCGCACTCTCCAAAGACGTGTCAACAGTTCTCACCCCAAAGCGGACCACCACCCTGTTGCCAACGGTTTCAGGCGTGAGCTGGACCCTGTTCGCCAATGTGGTGTGGATCAAGAGCCTTCCGGGGTTCACCACGCGCCACAACAACCTGGACTTCGTCATCATCCGCGAGCAGACGGAGGGAGAGTACAGCGCCCTGGAGCACGAGAGCGTGGATGGCGTCATCGAGTGCCTCAAGATCATCACCCGCAGCAACTCCATGCGCATCGCCAAGTTCGCCTTCGACTACGCCATGAGGCACAACAGGCAGAAGGTCACCGCCGTCCACAAGGCCAACATCATGTGAGTCCTGGACTGGAGGCTGTGGACTGGACTGGTTGGTTTATGACTTGTGCCACAGAGGTTGGACTGGACTGGTTGGTTTATGACGTGTGCCACACAGGTTGGACTGGACTGGTTGGTTTATGACTTGTGCCACACAGGTTGGACTGGACTGGTTGGTTTATGACTTGTGCCACAAAGGTTGGACTGGACTGGTTGGTTTGTGACTTGTGCCACACAGGTTGTGGACTGAACAGGTTGGTTTATGACGTGTGCCACAGAGGTTGGACTGGACTGGTTGGGTTTATGACGTGTGCCACAGAGGTTGGACTGGACTGGTTGGTTTATGACGTGTGCCACAGAGGTTGGACTGGACTGGTGGTTTTATGACTTGTGCCACAGAGGTTGGACCAGACTGGTTGGTTTATGACTTGTGCCACAGAGGTTGGACCAGACTGGTTGGTTTATGATGTGTGTGCCACAGAGGTTGGACTGGACTGGTTGGTTTATGACGTGTGCCACACAGGTTGGACTAGACTGGTTGGTTTATGACTTGTGCCACATAGGTTGGACTGGACTGGTTGGTTTATGACTTGTGCCACAGAGGTTGGACTGGACTGGTTGGTTTGTTACTTGTGCCACAGAGGTTGGACTGGACTGATTGTTTGTTACTTGTGCCACAGAGGTTGGACTGGTTGGTTTATGATGTGTGCCACACAGGTTGGACTGGACTGGTTGGTTTATGACTTGTGCCACAGAGGTTGGACTGGTTGGTTTATGACTTGTGCCACAGAGGTTGGACTGGACTGGTTGTTTATGACTTGTGCCACACAGGTTGGACTGGACTGGTTGGTTTGTTACTGTGCCACACAGGTTGGATGGGACTGGTTGGTTTAGGACTTCTGTAACAGAGGGTTTTTTTTTTTCACTAGCATCCTTTGGTTTGTCGTGTCTGTCTGTCTTTCAGCCAGGTCATATGCTGAAATGACGGTATGGATTTAAACAGAACTTTTCATGAAATGTGCTGAGAACAAACCCATTGAATTGTTGGGAAGATCCAGATCAAGAGCAGATCCAGGTTGGTGGTTTTGGGGGTGTTTTGTTTTTGGTGTTGTTATTGTTGTTGTATCATCATGATCATGTTCAACTTCAACCAGCCACCGTGGCGAAGTGGTGAGCATCGCAGACTCCCGGCGGGGAGGTTGTGTGTTCGAATCCCATCAGAGTCATGTGGGTTTTTCTGCCCCAACCGGCTCCTACCCAGAGTTGAGTTTGGTGCGGATATAGTTGGGAAGACTGGGACCACACAGTCGAGTTTCATCTACTTAATGGATGCATTTCTGAGAGTGTTGCTCAAATTTCCTGACCAGCACTGCAGGTGCCTGTATCTCTCAGGCCTGGTTGATCCTGGGATATATTATGAAAGGAAGTGTAGAGTACAGCCCTGTCATGTAGTCTCAGATTGAAATGGAAATCCGTAGCATCATTTTAATCATCTTCATTCTCATCGATCAGCATTAAAAAAAAAATCTCAGATTCTATGGCCTTTCATGCCCTGCTTTCATGGTGACCTCAATTTCAATGTCCTCTCCACGTCTGTGGCCTTGGTTTGGTTCCGTCAGGGTCATCGGTATTGGCGAGTCCATGGGGGCTGTCGTTGGACGGACGTGGTGGCACCCTCCGGAGGAAGAGCTCACTCATGCCGGCTCTGCAACTAAACAATTATTGTCATCAGTAGGGGGCTTAGTAGGTGGTGTCCTGCGTATGTTAGATCAGAACAGGCGCCACTGACACCACGGAAGTTACTCGGCAGCAGTGCAGTGTCTCCTCCGGTGGGTTGCCTCTTGATGACTTGACATTGACTGCTCCCTGTGGATTGCCAGTGCCGGGGCTGCGGCGGGGCCAACCGGGCTGTGGTTGTGGATGGGATGTCGGAATGAGCGGCGTGGGTGCACTGTCTCTGAGGTGGCGCGGAGGTTGGGACAGCAAAAAAAAAAAAAAAAAAAAGAAATGTTCAACTTCCAGTGGGCCTGCAGTTGCCTGTTCTGACGTCCATGCATGTCAAACCAGGACCCAGCTGTGGAGGGGGTGGGGGGAAGGGGGGAGGGGTATGTCTGTCGTGTGGTGCCCTCACTCACTTGTGCAGGGCAAATCCTATGGCTGTGTGTTGCAGGAAACTCGGGGATGGTTTGTTTCTCCAGTGCTGCCAAGAGGTGGCTAAGATGTACCCCAACATCAAATACGAGGACATGATCATCGACAATTGTTGCATGCAGGTAGGTAGGTAGGTAGCCATTACAACTTGTGTATGCTGATAAGTAAGCACAGAAATATTTTTGATCACTGGTAGGTAGATGTCTCAAGTATTGTATGCTTGTAGGTAACTATGACAGTGGTTGTATGCGGGTTGGTAGTGATGACAATGGTTGTACACAGGTAGGTAGCCATGACAACTTTTGTATGCTTGTAGGTAGCTATGACGATAATTGTATGCTGGTTGGTAGCCATGACAACTTTTGTATGCTGGCAAGTAACCATGACGATGCTTGTACTTGTAGGTAACCATGTCAGTTGTATGCTGATAGGCAGCCATTACATTTGTGTATGCAGGCAGGTAACCATGACAGTTGTTGTACGCAGGTAAGCAGTCATGACGACTGTTGTATGCAGGTAGGTAACATGACAACTGTTGCATGCTGGTAGGCAGCTGTGACAAGTGTTGTATCCATAGAGGTAACCGTGACAACTGGTTTATGAGAAAGGGAAGGTAAGTGATTGCTCGTTCATTTTCGTTGTCCTGAGTGTTGTGTATCTTGCCTGAAGAAGACCTAAGAGGTTGGAATGCGTCATGTTTTGTCTTTTGATTCGTTTTGTCTATGTTTTTCGGAGGAGCCCTGTGAATAATTTCTTTATTTGTTTTTAGGGGCTAGAATAGCTCAGTGGTAGAGCATCAGACTCATAATCTTGGTGATCCTAGGGTTGCGGGTTCGAATCTCTGCCGGTCAGTTTTGGTACAGGGAGATTTTTCCCACAGAGTTAACATTGGTTCTGATTCCATTTCCCATACAGTCCTTCGAATGAGACCATAAACCAAGGTTCCATGTGTGAACGCACACATAACATCTCGCACACACGTAAATCCCATCACCCACTTTCAGAAGAGAAGGCCAGTTTGGCTGTTGGTGTGGATGACCTGTTACACATAGCGTGCACCTTCCCTGAAGCTGGAGTATGGCTTGCCTTTAATGGCAGGATAAAAAAAAACGGTCATACAAACAAAACTCCACTCCCTTTGTTGGGTAGATGGGTTTAATCCTTGCCTGTCTACACAGGGAGTGTCTGCAGGAGAATCAGCCTGCGTACGCAGAGACAATGCCTTTAGGTCTCTGCCTGCCTGCAGTCGCCTCACTTTGCAACTATGCTGCAGTTTGTTGCTGGGACGCTTCAGTGTTAACTTGGGCATTTGGCCATGGAGTTCAACAGAATTCCAACTAACCAGGCGGAGATCCCTAACATAATCCTCCTCTCACACACAGAAGATCTGTGTTCTGTGGCTGACTGATATGGTAAGGTAAGATAAGGTGATGTTTGCTTATAGCCCAGCTGACCGCTTAGGGCCAAAACCGTATCAGGGAAGGCACGGCGTTGAAATCAACTCACCAAGTCATTTACTGGAAAAAAAAAAAAAAAAAAAAAAAAAAAAAAAAAAAAAAAAAGCATTCACACAACTCTTTAAGACACATTTTCTAAAAAAAAAAAAATGTTAAATCTCCTTCAGAAATTCACCGATCACGTCAGGTAGGGGGTGGGGGGAGGCATCTCTGAACAAGGTTTTTGACGGAGTCTGCTGTAAAGTGTTTATGTCTCACATCATGCAAGTCCCATCACTCGTAAAAGTTGGTGTGGATGGCATGTTACACATAGCATTGAAATTGAAAGAATGAAGGAAATAGGAAATTGAGTGAACAGTATTGACTGGATGACAGGGGGAAACGACAGAATGAAGGGCCGGCAAGCAACTCTTCCGTCAGCACTACCCAGGCAGGCAACCTGTTGTGTACACAAGAGTGTGGATTGTCAGCGCCTAGAACCTTTGGCAAGGCGTTTTAAACATGCTCTGTTATTATTATTATTATTAAAAGAATATGGACCGATGATCAATGCCAGCAATAACTTTATTTGGTGGTGGTGGTGGTGTTTCAGCTGGTGTCCAACCCGTACCAGTTTGACGTGATGGTGATGCCCAACCTCTACGGCAACATCGTGGACAACCTGGCGGCGGGGCTGGTAGGGGGCGCCGGCGTGGTGCCCGCGAGAGCTCAGCCAGGAGGTGGCCGTCTTTGAACAGGTAGAACTTTTTTTTTTTTTTTTTTTTTGTCTTTCAATGTTGGATACAAGGTCAGCATGAGGCTGTCTGTCCATCTATGAACAAACACACTCAGACATTGCATGGTGAGCGTGAGTTGTTAGTCTTCATTTGAAAAAAAAAAAAGAAAATGAAAAAAAAAAAAAAAAAAAAGAAGACACAGTGGGGGAAAATAGGAGGATAGAAGCCCCACCTACATAAAAAAAAGTAAATTAAAACCAGCCGCCGTGTGGCGAAGTGGTTAGCGTCGCGGACTCCCGGCTGGGAGGTCGTGGGTTCGAATCCCATCAGAAGTCATGTGGGTTTTTCTGCCCCGACCGGCTCCTACCCAGAGTTGAGTTTGCTGCGGGCTCAGTTGGGAAGACTGGGACCACACAGTCGAGTTTCATCCACTAATGGATGCGTTTCTGAGAGTGTTGCTCAAATTTCCTGACCAACACTGCAGGTGTCTGTATCTCTCGGGCCTGGTTGACGCCGGGATATATTATGAAAGGAAGCGTAGAGTACAGCCCTGTCATGTAGTCTCAGACCGAAATGGAAATCCGTAGCATCATCTTAATCATCCTCATTCTCATCGATCAGCGTAAATAAAAAAAAAAAAGTCTCAAATTCTGTGGCCCTTCATGCCCTGCTCTCATGGTGACCTCAGTTTCGATGTCCTCTCCACGTCTGTGGCCTTGGTTTGGTTCCGTCGGGGTCACCGATATCGGCGAGTCCATGGGGGCTGTCGTTGGACGGACGTGGTGGCGCCCTCCGGAGGGAGAGCTCACTCACGCCGGCTCCGCGACTAAACAATTATTGTCGTCAGTAGGGGGCTTAGTAGGTGGTGTCCTGCGTATGTTAGATCAGAACAGGCGCCACTGAACACCACTGAAGTGACTCGGCAGCAGTGCAGTGTCTCCTCCGGTGGGTTGCCTCCTGACGACTTAACATTGACTGCTGCCTGTGGATTGCCGGTGCCGGGGCTGCGGCGGGGCCGACCGGGCCGTGGCTGTGGA
>JADBJO010004459.1:37500-70000 GCA_016801955.1 Conus betulinus | reverse complement strand
GTGTGTATGTTACATTTGTCTATGTGTGTGTGTGTGTGTTACATTTGTCTCTGTGTGTGTGTGTTACATTTGTCTATGTGTGTGTGTTACATTTGTCTATGTGTATGTGTTACATTCGTCTCTGTGTGTGTGTGTTACATTTGTCTCTCTGTGTGTTACATTTGTCTATGTGTATGTGTTACATTTGTCTATGTGAGTGTGTGTGTGTTACATTTGTCTCTGTGTGTGTGTGTGTGTGTGTGTTGGACAGTGAGTCGAATGATACATTTGTCTATGTGTGTGTGTGTGTGTTGGGCAGTGAGTCGAATGATACATTTGTCTGTGTGTGTGTGTGTGTGTGTGTGTGTGTGTGTGTGTGTGTGTGTGTGTGGGCAGTGAGTCGAATGATACATTTCTCTATGTGTGTGTGTGTGTGTTGGGCAGCAAGTGGAATGATACATTTGTCTGTGTGTGTGTGTGTGTGTGTGTGTGTGTGTGTGTGTGTGTGTGTGTGTGTGTTGGGCAATGAGTCGAATGTTACATTTGTCTATGTGTGTGTGTGTGTGTGTGTGTGTGTGTGTGTGTTGGGCAGTGAGTTGAATGATAACATTTGTCTATGTGTGTGTGTGTAAGCCTTTTTGTTTTGCCTTTTGTTGTTGTTGTTGTTGTTGTCGCATTTTCTGAGCCCCTTCAGTGGTATGTTGCTTCCACACCACTTGCTCTGGCTGGTAGTTGGTGTCAGACTGTGGCTTATGCTGACCTTTGTTTTGGGGGGGGGGGGGGGGGGGGGGGGGGGGGGGGGGGGAATTACCCTGTTTTAATTTTGTTGACTGAAACCATATGCTTTTACTGAGAGTTACATGCTTTTACTGTGTGTTTATGTATGGGTTCATGTGCGTGTATCCAAGATACAAACTTTCGGTATTGAAGCCATATCAGTCAGTAATACTACTCCAAGAGAATGACATGATCCATTAAAACTTCGCTTCGCAAAGGAAGACTTCTTTCAGACCTTGAAAGGCCACTTTGAGCACACAGCCAGACAAATGTGAAGGTAAGGTAAGGTAAGGTAAGGTAAGGGTAACGTTGGCTTACAGTCCAGCCGACTTCAAAGGGCCATGTCAGGGTTGTCACGGCGTTGAACTCAGCTCGCTAGTCATTTGTTCATCCACAGACAGATGTGGAGGAGACCCTTGATCTGGCCCATGTTCTCAGTGTGCATGTGTCCACGTGGGCATCGCCACGTTTGTGAGTCAGCTTGTGTTGCCAGGTACCAGGTGTGTACGTCAGCTCTGTGTGTGTTGCCAGGTACCAGGTGTGTAAGTCAGCTGTGTGTGTTCCCCAGGTACCAGGTGTGTAAGTCGGCTGTGTGTTGCCAGGTACCAGGTGTGTAAGTCAGCTGTGTGTGTTGCCAGGTACCAGGTGTGTAAGTCAGCTGTGTGTTGCCAGGTGTGTAGTCAGCTGTGTGTTGCCAAGTACCCGGTGTGTAAGTCTGCTTTGTGTTGCCAGGTACCAGGTGTGTCAGTCAGCTGTGTTGCCAGGCACCAGGTGTGTAAGTCGGCTGTGTGTTGTCAGGCACCAGGTGTGTAAGTCGGCTGTGTGTTGTCAGCCACCAGGTGTGTAAGTTGGCTGTGTGTTGTCAGGTACCAGGTGTGTAAGTCGGCTGTGTGTTGTCAGGCACCAGGTTTGTAAGTCAGCTGTGTGTTGTCAGGCACCAGGTGTGTAAGTCGGCTGTGTGTTGTCAGTCACCAGGTGTGTAAGTCGGCTGTGTGTTGTCAGTCACCAGGTGTGTAAGTCAGCTGTGTGTTCCCCAGGTGAGGACCAAAGACGTGGGGGGCCACCACACCACCCAGGACCTGACCAAGGCTGTCATCCACAGTCTGCAACATTAGGTCCCTCAGCCCTCCCTCAGGGGTGGGGGTGGGGATGGGGGTGGTCCCGCTGTTGGCCAGCCCCGGTCCATGATGCCAGTCTTGCCTGTGTCTGGGAGAATTGCTGGCATTCTTGAGAATCACATGTGTTCCATCTGTATTGTGATAGTTCACCACTTCCCCCCACGCCCGGAAATCATGGCTGCCTGTTTTACTACAACCCCCCCTTCTCTTCCCTTTTCAACCTGTTCATTCATATTTGATAAAATGTTTATTTATTGTTGTTTCATTTATTTATTGTTGTTTTACTCATACATGTTCCTCCTGTATCATGATAGTTTACTACCACTTTCCCCCAAGCCTGCAGATCATGGTTTTATAGTTTACTACCACCCCTTTCTACCTGTTTGGTCATTTTGTTTTTTTTTTTAATACATAAACTTTATTTATTTATTCATTGTTGTTTTACTCACACATGTTCCATCTGTATCGTGATAGTTTACCACCACTTCCCCCCAAGCCGGCAAATCATGGCCGCCCGTGTCACTACTACCACCATCTTCTCTCTCCCCCTTATACCTGTTCATTCATGTTTCATAAACTTTGTTTGTTTATTCTTTTTTTTTCCCATCTCCTACAGATTATTTTAATGTCATGTAGTAGTATGGCACAACACTCTCGAAGTTCACTCTAAGTTAAAGATAGATAAGTTGTGTGTGTGTGTGTGTGTGTGTGTGTGTGTGTGTGTGTGTGAGAGAGAATAGACAGTTTCTGTAACTGCATTAGATGGGGGAGAGTGGGTAGGGGGGGGGGGGGGGGGGGGGGGGGAGAGAAGAGAGAGAGAGGATCTCTGCAACTGTTTTCAGATATGTGTCTGTGAGAGAACTGCCTGCTTCAACGAGAGACAGAAGTCTGACTGCTTTTAACAGGAACGTTAATGTGCAGATAGTGCTTTTTCAAGGAGCTCGTCTTCCATTTTGATCTTGTTTTTAACTGGAGGTGTTGATCTCTTTAGCTCTGCTGTTTTGGATCTTGGAGTAAATCCTACAGAAAGTGCTCCGGAATGATAAAGTCAAGGGGTTGGGGTGACAGCAGTTTGTTGGGTATTTCAACACTGTATTGATTTATACACACTCCGTCCTTTTTTACCCTTGCTTTTCGTCTGGCCATTTTGGTGTTTATATGGCATTTTGGTCGTGTGTTTTCACATTGTCTTGTACTTTTGTTCGTTAGCTGTATTTTCCTATACAACCTGAGGTGCTGTCAGATGCTAAAATGCATTAATTTTTTTTGTTTACTTTTTTTTTGTATCTGTGATTTGTTACATTTTTACAGGATTTTTTTTTTTTTTCGTTTTTTTTTTTTTTTTTTTCTCACATATCGTCCAGGGTCATTCACGCACTAATACATGTCGGAGGAAAAGGTGAGGCAGGGTTAGGCCTCAGCAAAGCCAGTGTGTTTGTCCAACAACATGGAAGGTGAAGAGCACTTTCGTGTAGCAAGTCAAAGGAAATGTCAGCCAGGGAGAGAAAACAAAAGTCCTTCGATTGGCCTTCTCGAATCGTTTTTGATGACTAAAGTATCTCACTCTTAGAGAGCAACTGAAACTTGGAGAACTATAGCTGAAGATGCTGTAGTTTACATACCTTTGTGTCTGTAAAATTTAGCCAAAAGATGACTTAAAGTATCTCTTTCTTAGAGAGCGACTGAAACTTGAACTATAGTTGAAGATGTTGTAGTTTACATACATTTGTGTATGTAAAATTTCGCTTAAAGCTAAACGGAAATCCATGACTTCCTCTGCTTTTGTGTGTGTGTGTGTGTGTGTGTGTGTGTGTGTGTGTTTTTATCTCTAATGAAAATTCAGTCCATATCTTTTTGAAAGTTATGGCAGTTCTGATAGTTTTCATTCATCGTCAGTTGTAATTTTCTCCAGAATCAATTAACAATGTCACAGTCATGTAACATATCGCCGCCCGGAAATACAACTGCCAAAACTCGGAATTTTTTTGCATGTTTGACATTTTTGGTATAAGAGCAGGCAAAGGGAGTAGAACGTAGCCAAAGTCCCAATCACATTATCCTAAAAATCAACATGCTGTAATCAGAAAACCTGTACTGTAACTCAGCTGGCAGTATATCTTGTGGGAATGATAATCATTTTTTTTTTTTTTTTCGTCTCTGTAAAATTTGACTTTCAGACTTACGACAGTTGTATTTCCTGGCGGCAGTATGAGAAACTTGTTCCACACAGCAGTTGCAAATGGGTCAAATACACTATTTGTGTCAGACCAAGTATCTGGGAGTTGGGAACCGTGGATACAAGAGTCTTATTTGAAAGCGTCTCCGCTGCAAATCTGCTGTCAGTTTATAGCAGCATGAAAAAAATTGCACATCTTAGGTTTAAAAATAGACTTTGATAAAGCCCAAATTGTATGGATAAGAAGTACTGTGGTAGTCAATCTTACAAGGAATTAACATTTTGTCTTGGAGCCTTGAAAATTTCAGGAATACAATTTCTGTCAATACTAATTGTGGGAATTAACCATTGAGGTAAACTTCTCACTGTTGAAATGATTCTGGCTTTGTTTTTCAGCGACAGACTACTCCATTTGGACAGATTGATGTTAATGATGACGATAACAACATAGCATTTATAAAGCACCTTGCCAAAGGTTCTAGGCGCTGAAAATCCACACTCTCATGTATGCAATGGGCTGCCTACCTGGGTAGTGCCGACTGAAGAGCTGCCTGCCGGTGCTTCATTCAGTCGTTTCCCCTGTCATCCAGACAGTATCGTTCACTGTTTCCTTACTTCCTTCATTCTTCAATTTCACACACAGGGTGCATGCTATGTGTAACGTGACATCCATACCAATGGTCAAACTGGCCTTCTCTTCCGAAAGTTGGTGATAAGATTTTATGTGTGCAAGATGTTATGCATGCGTTCACACATGGAACCTCGGTTTATAGTCTCATTTGAAGGACTATTTGGAAAAATGGAGTCAGAACCAAAGTTAGGTCCAGGGGGAAAATCCCCCTGTACCGAAACAACCCTGGCAGAGATTCAAACCCACAACCTCTGGATCAACGAGGGAATGAGTCGGGCACTCTGCCATTTGAGCTATTCCACCTCCCAGTAAATCCAGTAATCAAGACAGTATTTTGCTTTGTGCTTGTGAACCTAATCAATAGTCTCTGTACAGACATCAGTCAGTAGCTGCGTGGAGTATGTAGCTGTGTCGCAGCATCATTGCATTCAGGTGATATTTTACTTTTGAGCTGTGGTAACCTGGTTCGTGCGTTTGCCTCATCTTTTTATTTTTGAGCAGAAGTATCATAGAACATTTAGCTGGCTTTTTGTTTGTATTGTTTTTTGAGACGAGTGTTTTATTATGTGAATCTGGCTGATCTTTTATTGATAATTTTTGCAGCTGAAAGTTTTTCATGATAGATGTGTTCTGGAAAATTTTGTGGATGGACAAACGGACCGCTTTTTAATGATCTTTAATGCAAGAGAATGTCGCTTGTGGACATGGACATAGCTGCGTTTGCAGGCCTGCCTAAGCCTCAAAGTACCTGAAGGTAGTAGAATCACGATTATCAGTTATACAGTGGATGTTCTCAGTAGTGTGAATGCAGCGGCATGTCCACAAAGAAACTCTGCAGATCCTCGTTTTCCTTACACCAACCAACACAGGATTTCTGGTTAACTGACATACTCTCTGTCTGAATGTATGCAAATACCTGTTGTTACAGACATACTGTCTGTCTGAATGTCTGCAAATGCCTGTGTTACATGCATACTCTCTGTCTGAATGTATGCAAATGCCTGTTGTTACATGCATACTCTCTGTCTGAATGTATGCAAGTGCCTGTTGTTTACAAAAAATGAAGCCAAGTCACAAGTGATCCGATCGGTATTTTGTGAACTGTGATTCAGTCTCTGAAGACGAAGCTGTTGAAAATATGTTAAGATAAGCAGTTTACTTGAAAAGCAGAAAACCTCGAAGGGTAGGAAGGGGCTTATTGAAAACCAAACAAAAATCCCAAACGACCAACTTTGATGCATTTTATAGTCAGCTGGTATCAACATTTTGGAGATGTTTAACAGGGTTTTTTTGTTTTTTTTTTTGCATCAAGAATCGTCAGTACAGCCCAACACTCGCTTTGACCAAGTATCTGCAGTTCTATCGGACACAGCTCACTGACTCCAATACTGTACTCGTCTTCAGCCCAGGGCTGCCTTTTTCAGTGTATTCGGACAGGTATTGTTGACCGGCAGCTGCGATGATTTTGTGTTCAGTGGCAGTGTCCACAAACTTTCCCATCCGGCTTACGTTTTTGTCACGGGGTTCTTATTCAGGAAAAGCTTCAGGCTGCTTCTTTGATACCATTTTGCCGCGCAAGTGAAGACACTTCTGCCATTGGCATCACTCGATTGCTATTCCCATGAGTCTTACTAGCGGGTCAAGAACGCCTCAGGTGAACCAACACAATATCAAACAAAATTATAGGTTTCATTGTTGGCAAGATGGTAGGTTTTTTTTTATTGCCTGCAGCGCCATAATCTGGCGAGTTAAAACTGTGGACGAATCGCAGCTCTAGGTGCGTCTGCATATGTGGCGGGCTTTCGAAGAAGTTAAATAAAACCATAACAGCGTTCACTTCAACTGTATGCACAATACTGAAAAGTAGGTTTGTCTCCATGTCGCATACATTTCTGACATCATCTGTTGCTGGCTTGTATGTTGTATAGTCTGGATTTCATTCTTATCTAAAGTTTATTAAGTTGAAATGTATTATATGCCCCGTGTTTAGTCAGTTGAAATCGTGATCCAGTATATTTGCGGTGAAGAAGTTGGCAATATTCAATGATTTATTAGATTTGTGACAGTGTATTTGAGATTAGCGATATTTATGACTTTTAGCTGTGAAATAGAGCTTGAGTTGTGAAGTATATGCAACCACTTTTTTTTCCAGCTGTTCTGTGATGATGTCTTTTTGACTCGCTAGTACAGATTTGATACATATGACAGCTTGGGTCTGTTTTTGTCAGAGACTGAACATTGATAGCATGGCAGAGTGAGAGGCAAGGGTGGTATACGTGCACCACCACAATCTTGGGTCCCTTAATGATTTGTCTAGTATAAAGCTAAAGAATTCAAACATTGATTATTTTGAAATAATTTAAGAACCTTAGAAAATGCAACTATAACCTTTTTTCATTCTAATAGGATTTTTAGCCGTAACTTTTGTTACTTGCTGACCTGGAGTTCTCCTCAGATTTCTTGGCATTGATGTGTCTTGAAAATCTAAACTTTAATCCGAGTCGTGCAGTAAAAAGTGTCAAAATGCATTCTCTACGGTCAGTAAAACGTGCATAGTAAACTGGCTGATTTTTTATAGAGTTGTTGAACAGGGTTAGGTAAGTAACCATAAGGTCCAAAAACTTTGTCAGAATAGCACATATCTGTGTTTAAATAACTTGCCGTGCTCCTTAGTGACCATTTAAGGTCAAAACTCTCGCCAACAAAATAAAACTATGGACATGTTTGGTGGTTTAGTTTTAATGGTTGACTGTAAAATCCAGTTATTTATTTCCAGAACTAGCGGCATTGACATCATCAGCGGCACCATTTCAAGGTCAAATTTTTTTTAAGTCAGAATTTTTTGGGGGGTTGAAATGTCTGACTTTGAACCAAGAACTTCATTATTCGTAGGCTTGCAGATAACTTGAAATATTTAGCGATGCTGTATTTCAGCAATGCTGTATTTTGGAATCTGTGCGACAATTAAGAGACCCAAGATTATGGCTGTACATAAATATATATTCATCGCCTCAAATGTGTGAGAAAATTATAGTTCAAGAGATCTTAAGATAGCAGCAGATGTGAGATACCAAGAAAAGAATTTTGTTGTTGTTGTTGTTTCAGCTGTCTTCCCTCCATGTGCTCTTGGAGACATAACTCCCATGTTGCTCTTTATGACTCGCATACAGCTAGATCCATGCATGCACACACACACACACACACACACACAAACAAATGTGCACACATGCCTGCATGCACACGCACGCACGCACACACACACACACACACACACATACGCTGACAAACACACATGCGCCCATGCCCACACATCACACACACACACGTGTACATCCACTCTACACACACACACACACACACACACACACACACAAATGGTAGGTAGGCACTCAAGGTCTGACCACCACGTTGGGCTAATGCGTAGGTCAGACATCCGCTGAGTCGTAGCCACAAGACCATCTTCTTCAATTGTCTCATCTTTGTTGTTAATTCATTTGTCCATCAGCTTCAAATCATGCACAGTGTGGTCTCAAAACTTAGTGGATGTGGTGTAGCGTATATGGACTAGTCCGCACGCAGTGACGCCTCCTTGATGAAACTAAAACTGAAACCAGCAGAAGAGGAATTGTGCCTTGCCACGGAGTGCAGAATGTGTGATTTCTTGCAAAATTCCCTCTGATGAAAAAAAAGGAATGGGAGAACGAAAAGCTTGGCTGGCATTCACCCCAACAAATCGTCACACACAGAAGAGCAAAAACAGAACCATAGCACTGACCAAAAAAAAAAAAAAAAAAAAAAAAAACCAAAATCACAATTTGTTCTTTCACTGGGTGGCGTTATAATTCTGTGAATCACAGCACCGACCAAAAAAAAAAAAAAAAAAAACTAAATACAATTTTCTCTCTCAATGGGTGGTGTTTTATTCTGTGAATCACAGTATTGACGAAAAAAAAAAAAAAGAATAACCAAATCACAATCTGTTCTTTCATTGGGTGGCGATATAGTTCTGTGAATCACTGCACCAATGAAAAAAAAAAAAAAAAAACACCACCAAATCAAAATTTGTTCTTTTGTTTGGTGGCGTCATAATTCTGTTTTTGCTGGTTTCAATTTCAATCTGCGATCATCCCACTCTGAAATCACTCAGGAGCTGAATTCGAATCACATTACAGACATTTATTTCAGTCAACACCGACATAGTACCAGTTTACATACAGACGAGCACACCTTTTTATAGACAGATCACACCCTAGAGTGCCAATAGGAACAAAAACACGGACTGGAATTCACCATCACAACATCTGTCACCAAGATTGTGACCTTTGTTACAAGTTGTGCGATATGTGTTAAGTAAGTAAAACATGAAAAGTACTCACAACAACATGTGATTCGCGTCTTCCATCAAGTATGAGGCATTGTTATCACACAAACCAATTATTGATCTATAAACGTTGAACTGTGAAAACAAACATACCACAACTGGCATAAAATGTGGAACCTGTTTGCGGGAGAGGAGAGGATTCATCGGTGGCGAGGTCATGTAGTTTAAAATAAGCTGAGAATGTTTTGGGAGAAGACGTTCGTGCAGATGGACTTTGTATTAAAGAAATGATGGCCATACATCAAGGCCTAATATTCTGCTAGTGGAAACAAATTCTCTGCCCACCTTCGTAAAGTTGTTTTTTTTTGTTTTTTTTTTTTTAGCTGACAATGTTGATTGTTTAAAAGTAACACATAATAACCATCATCAGAGAAGAATGGACCTGCCTCATAAACTTGTGATACTATTCTCACCTGGCTACTATCCTGACTGCTTATGAAAGATGGTTTTTCAACTTGAGAAGTTAAGAAAAACTGGCGGATGAAAAAAATTATCAAGCAAGGCCCCCTTTTGTTTTCAGTTAAAGGAAAATGTACTGATATTGATAAAAAGCATGTTTAGAACGCATCAGATGAAACAGCTTTAGCCCCCCCCCCCCCCTTTTTTTTTTTTGACAAAACGAATTGTACAAAGGGGGTGGGGAGAGTTTTTGAGGGCTGGAGGTCATCGGGGCAGGGCACTACGCTGCAACACGGATCAACCCTTCTTTCAATAACCTGAATTTCCCCCTTCGTTACGCCTGACCTTCTTACCCCTGACCTATGACCTTGATGTGCGACAGAGCAGACGGACAACTTGCGCTGGTCATGAACACTGCTTCATGACTGGTGGTCCAGAGACAGCATCGTCTCACATCCTTCAGTCCCAGTACCATGGGCTGGTGCAGACTTGTCAGAGACTAGATTGCTTCATATCTACAAAGCCTGAGCATCAATTCTTTACGCACTTGTGCTGTCTTTGACGTGACCTTTTTCTTTCTTCTTCCTTTGAAAACAAACAAAAAAAAAAAGCATGTCCGGAACAATACTTCCATATCATTTTTAACCCCACCCCCCCCCCCCCCCATCACTCCCCTTGAAATTCTAGTAGTCTCTCTGATTTTGTACTGTCACTTGAGATGAAGATCGCCAGCGGAAAATGTATACAGCATGCCTGTTCAGGATGTTGTTCATGCAGGTGTGTGTGGTTGACTGTCCCATCTGAATCCCCTCACAATAAGTGACTGTCAGTTTGATTTAGAGTGCTTGACATAATCGGTACAAAAGACTAAAACATGCAGAACTGAATGAAGTCCTTGCATGAAAAAAAAAAAAAACAACAACAAAAAAATAACAACCAAGCGTAAACAAAATGGAAGGAAGGAAAATTCTGTGTCTCCATCCCTAACAGACGCAATGCAAAATACAGGAGAGATTAACCCTGCGCCAGTGAGAGTCTGGGACTTCATGTTTCACATAGATATACAAAGAGCACTTCACAAGAGACCGCAACATCTGCGTGGTACACTCCAATAAAATGGAATGCCAAGGTACGGAATGCAATACCAAATACAACAAACTCAGCTGTAGACTGAAAATGGTTCTCTATCTTTCCTCCATCTACGCTCGTCTCGCTGTCGCAAACCTAGTAACAAAAAAAAAAAAAAAAGAAGAGAAAAAAAAATGACACCATTAAACTGATTCACCCATCCCTCCCACCCACCACTCCAACCTCCTTTCACCTCTGTGATCTTTCTGAGCTAGGATTGAGCGTCAAATCGAAACATCATCCCAGTCGCGCACAGTGTTAGCGTTTGGGATGCCTGCCATATCAACGTAGACGACCCGGTCATAAGGATGAGTTGGATCAGGACGGAATGCAGGGAACAGGTGGAATTCCACAGCCATGCAGTGGTTATGACAGGACGCTTTGTGTGCATGTGCACCTGCATCGTACGTCTGTGTGTGTGTGCATGTGCACCTGCATCGTACGTCTGTGTGTGTGTGCATGTGCACCTGCATTGTACGTTTGTGTGTATATGTGCATGTGTACCTGCATTGTACGCCTGTATGTAGGTGCATGTGTACCTGCATCGTACGTCTGTGTGTATGTGCATGTGTACCTGCATCGTACGTCTGTGTGTATGTGCATGTGTACCTGCATCGTACGTCTGTGTGTATGTGCATGTTGTCCCTGCATTGCAGGTCTGTGTGCAAGTTCCTGTATCCACCCTCCTCCTCCTCCTCCTCCTCCTCCACCTCTTCCCTTCCCCAACGTCCCAATCCCTGTGTAAAACGACGAAGAAATAAAATTCCAACACTGGACGGAAAGCAGGCAACCCTGTACACACCACACCACCACCACACAGGATTTCCACTCTCTTCCCTGCACGCTAAACTTGACCAGTAAATACACTGAACCTCACGTTTCTCAACAAATGAAGAATGACACGTAGGGCGTGAATTCTTTTCAAGAGGCTTTCCCCTTTCTGCAGACTAAATAAACACCATGAGCGCCATGCCAGCATGCTCTCTTGTAGGAGCACATTCTTCATCTGATATGATATAGAGAAGACAACGTCTATCCACCCTGACAACATCTGCAGTGACATCCTGTTCACTTGTGTACTCAGTTCTTCATTATCAATTATGCAGGGAAACTGTTCACTTAAGTAAGATCTTGTCATTATTCATTCAATCGACACTCCACACGGTGAGAGACCAGCTTAAGCAGACTGTGAAGAAATTTGAAAAATTATTGATAAAACTCCGCAGAATAAAAAAGTAGACAAACAAATCAAAAGACAAAACACACCACGTTTCGACCTCTTAGGTCTGCTTCAGGCAAGACACACACAACAATCAGGACAATGAACATGAACGAGCAATCACTAACCTTCACCCAGTTCAAGTGAAATGATTGCTCCTGCATTATCGTTGTCCTGATTTTTGTGTAACTTGCCTGAAGAAGACCTAAGAGGTCGAAACGCATCGTGCTTTGCCTTGTGATTCGTCTGTCCACATTTTTTGGGGTGGATCTTTTTCAATCAGAAATTTGTGGAGAGAGGTGAGGCTGTGGTTGGAGGACCTTCAGTGTGGCTACAAGCAAGAAGCTGGGACGACAGATCCGGAACTACTGCCACCGAGAGACGCAGAAGATGAAAGAGAAGACAACCAAACCCGCGTCCTTTCTCTACAGCCCAGATGCTCAACAAACCGTGTACACCAACGATGAAGTCGTGAAAAGGGAAACCCACATGGAAGAAAAGATTTCCAGCGTTATCAGCACACTGCACCCCCGCTGCGTCTCCCCTCCCCCTGCAAACCTTTCTATCTACGTTTCCTCGTCGGTCAATATCGATGCTCAACACATTGCGAGTGCTAACCACCTCTTTGCTAACGTGGACAGCAAACTTACACCGTTCACTTTACATGTAATACACCATTCATTTTGATCATGTTAAGTCGGTGAGAAGCGCACACACATGAATAATATCAACCCAAATATGATGTAATTCCACTGCATGGAATGTGTAACAAATGGAGGGTAAGGGCTATTCATGTCACCTTCTATGACTGCATATCGCATGAACACACCTTTAGTTTTTTCCATAACATATGACACAGTGACAGCTGTTATCATGACATTAAATACACAAGCATAGTGCGTACAATGTGAATTATATACACAGCTGATTTTTAACTGTAAAAAAAAAAATCACAAACACACACAAAAAAAAAAAACCAAAAACCAACATTGTCCTGATATGACTTCACAGGAAATACATCATCCACACACATCGTAATAAATAACAAAATAATCCCCCAAAACTGATTCCACGGTGACACACCACTAAGTAAGAAATCCTAGGACAGCTGAAATGATCCCAGAGACGCCAAGATGGAAAAGGAATGGAAGATGTGAAGGCGATGACAGTGGCACAGATGTACTTGAGTATCTGTCCATGTGAACCAAAAACACAGAGAAAAAAAAACACACAAAAAAAACTATGGCCAAAGAGCTGTGAGCTTTGTCGTGGGTTCTCCAATCCACATGAAAGACTGCTCCACAGCACAACACATCCACACACACACACACACACACACACTCTCTCTCTCTCTCTCTCTCTCTCAAGTTCAGAGTTCAAGAAACCTGTTTGTAATCTGAATTCGACATTTTTTTTTTTTTTCACTCCAATTCAGAGTTCAAGAAACCTGTTTGTAATCGGATTATTCAGTGAAACTTGACGGGTTTTTTTTTTTGTTGTTGTTGTTTTTTTTTACCATTTTACCAGAAGAGAAGTTGCAAAATCGGACCTCGACATACTGTGGCTACATCACACTTGCCCCTGTTCATGAACAAACAAGCTTGCCGGACTCGTAATATATTGGTGATCCTGGTGTTCCTGAGCTGGCTTGAAAACTCATCATTTTTTTTTTTTTTTTGTGACTCTCTTCTTTCATCAAAAAAGAAAAAAAAAAAAAAAAATTCAGAGAAAGACCCTGAATCACTGGGGCATATTGCAGATTCACAGGGAAAAAAAAAAAAAAAAAAAAAAAAAAATGAAGATGAGCGACGGAGATAGTTTCACAATGTCTCCAACTTTCCTTCCCCTCCCTGCTCTCTCCCCCCCCCCCCCCCCCCCCCCACCCCCCCCCTCCTCTGCAATCCTCTGCACCCTTCCTGCCCTGATTATCACATCATCGCCATCAATTTCCTGGCCTGTCTGTTTTTCCTTTATTGCGCCGTCTTCAAATGGCCACTTTATACATGCTAAATGGCCACTTATGCACGCTAAATGGCCACTTTATACACGCTAAACGGCCAATTTATACACGCTAAATGTCCACTTTCTACACGCTAAATGTCCACTTTTTACACGCTAAATGGCCCCTTTTTACACGCTTAAAGTGTAATAAACTTTTGATCACTTGTTTACGTTACATCATTTTTTTTTTTCCTCTGCATTCTGACTAATCAGCTTTCGTTTACTTTACTTGTGTATTTGACTTCTTTGTGTGATTAACTTTTTTCTTATATAAATATGTGTATGTGTGTGTGTGTGTGTGTGTGCTGTGTATGTGTGTTTGTGTGTGTGCATGTGCACATATGTGTATATGTGTGTGTGTGTGCGCACGCACACGCATATGTGTGTGTATATCAATCAGTTCAATCCTTCAGACATTCCAGGTTCTAAGAAGATGAGCCTGAGCCTGTAATGAGCCAAACAACCACCACCACCACCACCACCACCACACTCATTTCCCACACTCTGACACTGTTTCACAAGACAACCCCCAAGACAACCCCCCCCCCCCCCCCCCCTCCCCCCCGATGAACTTCCCTATCTCCCCCCCCCAACTTCCTTTCACATATCTCACGACAAGATCGAACGACAGATCAAAGGTCAGGTCCGTAGGTTACCGACAAGTCAGAGCAAGGTGGCAACGATCTCTGTTCCAGCAGATACGACATTCACACCTGTTGCAATCGACCGAAGAGCTGGTGCGCCTTATAAACAGCATCTGAAGTCACTGGAACAAAGGGCTGGACGAATGGACATGCTGGTGCTGAAACGTGCCTAAAACGTGTCCGACAGTCAGCGCCACCCTAGCTCTGAAAGCTACGAACGCTTCTGCCAGCTGACGTCGTTGTCCTTGGGGACAACAACAACAACAACAAACATTCTGCATCGAAACAAAAAAATGGAAGAAGGGGATGATGCGTGAGTGATGGAGAAACAAAACAAAACAAAAAAAAAAAAAAAAAAAAAAGTCGATCAATCCACAAAAAGTCTCGACTCGATGACATTAGCAGCCTGGAGCTAAGCCCCCCCCCCCCCCCCACACCCCACCCACCCCAATCCCCCCCCCCCCCCCCCCCATCAGAGTGAGAGGCAGAAATGGGAAAGAGACAGACAGACGGACAGAGAGACAGGTCAAGCGAAGTCGCCATGTAGTTCACAGTCGCTGACACCCTTTTTTGATCGTCGTCGTCTTGGCCCTGGCTTGGTCAGCTCTGGGCACACTTCACTTTTTGCCGGACGGCTTGGAGCTGCAGTGTTTCATCATCCACTCCACGCCATCCTGGGCACAACAAAACAAAAATACATAAATAAATAAATATTTTTTAAAAGCTCATTCAAAATCCCCATCCTTGGTAGAACAAAACAAAACAAAACAAAACAAATACATCAATAATTCAAAAAGCTCACTCAAAATTGTCATCCTAGGCAAAGCAAAACAAAAGTAAATAA
This sequence comes from Conus betulinus, assembly GCA_016801955.1. Taxonomy (NCBI): domain Eukaryota; kingdom Metazoa; phylum Mollusca; class Gastropoda; order Neogastropoda; family Conidae; genus Conus; species Conus betulinus. The sequence goes on along the minus strand of JADBJO010004459.1, from coordinate 54,703 downwards.
ATGAATGAAAAAATAAATAGATAAGACTCATTCAAAATCACCATCCTAGGCAGAACAAAAAAAAAAATAAATAACCAATAAAGCTCATTCAAACTCATCCTAGGCAGAACAAAACAAAAATAAATCAATCAATTCATTAAAAAAAAGCTCTCATTCAAAATCGCCATCCTAGGCAGACAAAACAAAAAATAAATAAATAAATTTTAAAAAAGCTCATTCAAAATCGCCATCCCAGGCAGAACAAAACAAAAATACATAAACACATAAACAAAACAGATAAAAGCAAAAGCTCGTTCAAAATCGGTCTAAACTTTTTCACGACACACAGCGCAAAAGTTACACCAACTCAGTCGACCTGTTCAGAACGAGCTGTTTCGTGGTTACGGCAACACTGCTGTACTCCATGGAAGAGCCATAGTGCCATTCCACCACAACTATTTTTTTTTTAAATCCACTGTTCTATCGTTTACAGTCTAAGGGATGCAGCTGCCCTAAGTATTTTAGAACAGGGTGCTAGCCATTGGAAAAAGCAAGTTTGCATGCACTAGCGATCACTTTTGTGAGAGTAGTCCGAAGAAGAAAGAGATACCAACGTCAACAAGTTTGTGTTCTCCTACGTTTCAGTCATGCTGTTTCCGTAACTGTAGAGTGGCTATTTAACCTGACACATACTTAGGGGTATGCTCGTTGCACAGCTTGCGTTTTACCCTTTCCCTAACAATAGGTCGTTACGTTTTATATATCAGGGGACATGAAATGAAATTTTAAAAAGTGCGAAAATCACGCGTCTGCAATGGATGTAAGCACCAGCGCAGCCTGCGGCGGCAGGGAAGTGACGCTGCGCTGCCATGCCTGTCGTGACAGAATTAATGGCGGAGGGGGGGAGGGGGGTGGGGGTGGGAGGAGACCTCTTCCACAAACACCAATACATCATCAATGTTCTTCTGGCAGACAAGTCCATGTCCCACCCAGTCTGTCTACAAAATGAATTCTACCAGCCCTTCACACCTTCAAAGATTTTTTCTTCTGGTTTTCAACAGTTTGTTGTTTAAGATATGGGTATAATTTTTTTTTTTTTTTTTTTTGGGGGGGGGGGGGGGCAAATACTTCTGTTTTTTTTTTTTTTTTTATCTGGATTGCTGGTTATTCAGTTCAGAACACACACACACACACACACACGAACACACATGCACACACACACACACACACACACACCTCAAATGCATACACAGATCATCCACAAACACAAACCATCTACACATTCATACACACACCCATCCACACTCACACATACACTAACATCATCAAAACACATACACACACATCACACACACACACATCACACACACACACATCACACACACACACACACACACACACGCACACACACACACACACAACACAACAACTACAACACATACACACACACACACACACACACACACAACAACACACACACACACATACAAACACACACACACAACACACACACACACACACACACACACACACACACAACAACAACAACAACAACACACACACACACACACACACACACACAACAACAACAACACACACACACACACACACACACACACACACACACACACACACACACCGACACACAACAACAACAACAACAACACACACACACACACACTCCTGCCAGACTTGTCCCACCGACCTTGACCCCCTCTCCAGTGATGGCACTGCAGGGCTGAATCTGCCAGGCCCTGTCCCTGATGGCGTCGAGTTTCAGACCGTCACTGATCTCAGAGGCGGCGGCGGCATTGCAGAGGTCCTGTTTGTTGGCAAAGAGCAGCACCGGCACCCCGGCCAACTTCTCCTCTTCCAGCAGTTCCCTCAACTCCTGGGCAAGCGTGACAGCAGGTTGCGTGCATTACGGTCGGTATGTCAAGTCATGCTGCTTTTTTTTTGTTTTTGTTTTTTTTTTTTTTTTCAGCATACACAGGCTGATACTCCTGCAGACACTCCCTGTACAGCCAGGCAAGGATCAATCCCATCTACCCGAAAAAGAGAATGGAGTTTTGTGTGTATGACCGTTTTTTTATCCCGCCATAGGCAGCCATACTCCCAACGTCGGGGAAGGTGCATGATATGTGTAACGTGTCATCCATACCAACGGCCAAACTGGCCTTCTCTTCCAAAAGTTGGCGATGGGATTTGATGTGTGTGCAAGATGTTATGCGTGCATTCACACATGGAACCTTGGTTTACAGTCTCATTTGAAAGACTGTATGGAAAATTGAGTCAGAACCAATGTTAACTCGGAGGGACAAAAATCCCCCTGTACTGAAGTAGCCAAGCGGAGATTCGAAAAACCGCAACACCAGGATCACCAATATTACAAGTCCGGCGCTCTACCACTGAGCTATTCCAGCCCCCAATGTTGCTTGTAAGCCCAGCCAACTGCAAAGGGCCATATCAGGGATGTCACCACGTCCACGCCAACTCACAAGTCATTACAAAAAAAAAAAAAAAATCACTCAATCCTTTGAAATGCACCATCTAAAAACACACACCGTAACCTTCGTTAAAAAATCTTTCCTCTTTAAAATCTTAGATCAGAATGATGAAAAATGTTTCTATCTCTTTCAGAAATTCAAAGATCGCATCAGGTGCGAGGACATCTCTGAACAAGGTTTTCATGGAGTCTGCTGTCAAGCGTTTATGTCTCTTGTCACTGGCAGTACTGTTTTTGGAGTAGTGTTTTTATGTATACATATATATATAAAGAGACAGAGAGAGAGAGAGAGAGAGAGAGAAAGAGAGAGAGAGAAAGACGCTCACTGTCACAAGCAACTGCCACTGCTAAATTCAGTAGTTTTTCAGGAAACTTTCAGTAGTACCGTGGTAGTGAAAGTGTTAGGCACGCATGCACACACACATGCAAACACACACACACCCACACACACACCCACACACACACACACACACACCCACACACACACACACATACTGCATACTGAAAGGGCTTTCCTTCCAGGTAAGGTGCCGGTAATGAAATGAGCTCCACCAGAAAACGGGTCAAAAGCGCTTTTGCTTGAATCGTGCTTAGATCAGTGAATATGCTCTCCCCCTCCCCCCTCCCCCTCCCCCTCCCCTCCCCCCCAAAAAAAAGAACCCCAACACCACACAAATGATTGAACTGTCACCCAGCACGTCATCATCAACAAAACAAGTCAATACTCCACTTGATGAAAAGAGGTTGTCCTTGGCTCCTTTAGCGCCACATAACTGGAACCAGCATCCTTGAAAAGCGTCACGCTTGTTGCGGAATCGCGCTCATCTGAAAGTGCCCCTAGTGGCGTAGCAAGCGAAACTGTTTTTTTTTTTTTTTTTTTTTTTTTTTAAAAACAAAAGCACTCATTTTGGTTTAACCTGTACTTCTGAAGTTTTTTTTTGTTTTTTGTTTTTTTTTTTTTTTTTGCTGTGAGGTACAGACTGTTCCCTAGTTCTCTTTAAAAAAAAAAAAAAAAAAAAAAAAGGTATGAATAATTTGGTTTCACCTGTACTTCTGAAGATTTTTTTTTTTGCTGTGGGGTACAGACTGTTCCTTTGTTCTCTAGAACAGGCTATGAATAATTCTGGTTTAACCTGTACTTCTGAAAACTGTTGCTGGAGGTAAAACTGTCTCTAAGTTCTCTAGAAAAGGCAGGAATAATTTCGGTTTAACCTGTACTTCTGAAGATTTTTTGCTGTGGGGTACAGACTGTTCCTTTGTTCTCTAGAACAGGGTATGAATAATTTTGGTTTAACCTGTACTTCTGAAAACTGTTGCTGGAGGTACAACTGTCTCTTAGTTCTCTAGAAAAGGGCAGGAATAACTTTGGTTTAACCTGTACTTCTGAAGATTTGTTTTTTGCTGTGTGTGGTACAGACTGTTCCTTAGTTCTCAAAAAAAAAAAAAAAAAAAAAAAAAAAAAAAAAAGAGTATGAACGATTTTGGTTTACCTGTACTTCTGAAAACTGTTGCTGGAGGTACAACTGCCCCTTAGTTCTCTAGAAAAAGGTAGGAATAATTTTGGTTTAACCTGTACTTCTGAAGATTTTTTTTTTTTGCTGTAAGGTACGGACTGTTCCTTAGTTCTCTAGAACATTGTATGAATAATTTTGGTTTAACCTGTACTTCTGATAATTACTGCTGGGGATACAATGTCCCTTAGTTCTCTAGAACAGGGTATGAATAATTTTGGTTTAACCTGTACTTCTGAAAACTGTTGCAGGAGGTACAGACTGCTCCTTAGTTCTCTAGAACAGGGTATGAGTAATTTTGATTTAACCTGTACTTCTGAAAACTGTTGCAGGAGGTACAGACTGCTCCTAAGTTCTCTAGAACAGGGTATGAGTAATTTTGATTTAACCTGTACTTCTGAAAACTGTTGCAGGAGGTACAGACTGCTCCTTAGTTCTCTAGAACAGGGTATGAGTATTTTTTGATTTAACCTGTACTTCTGAAAACTGTTGCAGGAGGTACAGACTGCTCCTTCGTTCTCTAGAACAGGGTATGAGTAATTTTGGTTTAACCTGTACTTCTGAAAACTGTTGCAGGAGGTACAGACTGCTCCTTCGTTCTCTAGAACAGGGTATGAGTAATTTTGATTTAACCTGTACTTCTGAAAACTGTTGCAGGAGGTACAGACTGCTCCTTCGTTCTCTAGAACAGGGTATGAATAATTTTGGTTTAACCTGTACTTCTGAATACTGTTGCAGGAGGTACAGACTGCTCCTTCGTTCTCTAGAACAGGGTATGAATAACTTTGTTTAACCTGTACTTCTGAAAACTGTTGCAGGAGGTACAGACTGCTCCTTCGTTCTCTAGAACAGGGTATGAATAACTTTGGTTAACCTGTACTTCTGAAAACTGTTGCAGGAGGTACAGACTGCTCCTTCATTCTCTAGAACAGGGTATGAATAATTTTGGTTTAACCTGTACTTCTGAAAACTGTTGCAGGAGGTACAGACTGCTCCTTCGTTCTCTAGAACAGGGTATGAGTAATTTTGATTTAACCTGTACTTCTGAAAACTGTTGCAGGAGGTACAGACTGCTCCTTCGTTCTCTAGAACAGGGTATGAGTAATTTTGGTTTAACCTTTACTTCTGAAAACTGTTGCAGGAGGTACAGACTGCTCCTTCGTTCTCTAGAACAGGGTATGAGTAATTTTGATTTAACTGTACTTCTGAAAACTATTGCAGGAGGTACAGACTGCTCCTTCGTTCTCTAGAACAGGGTATGAGTAATTTTGATTTAACCTGTACTTCTGAATACTGTTGCAGGAGGTACAGACTGCTCCTTCGTTCTCTAGAACAGGGTATGAGTAATTTTGGTTTAACCTGTACTTCTGAAAACTGTTGCAGGAGGTACAGACTGCTCCTTCGTTCTCTAGAACAGGGTATGAGTAATTTTGGTTTAACCTGTACTTCTGAAAACTGTTGCAGGAGGTACAGACTGCTCCTTCGTTCTCTAGAACAGGGTATGAGTAATTTTGGTTTAACTGTACTTCTGAAAACTGTTGCAGGAGGTACAGACTGCTCCTTCGTTCTCTAGAACAGGGTATGAGTAATTTTGGTTTAACCTGTACTTCTGAAAACTGTTGCAGGAGGTACAGACTGCTCCTTCGTTCTCTAGAACAGGGTATGAATAATTTTGGTTTAACCTGTACTTCTGAAAACTGTTGCAGGAGGTACAGACTGCTCCTTCGTTCTCTAGAACAGGGTATGAGTAATTTTGGGTTTAACCTGTACTTCTGAAAACTGTTGCAGGAGGTACAGACTGCTCCTTCGTTCTCTAGAACAGGGTATGAGTAATTTTGGTTTAACCTGTACTTCTGAAAACTGTTGCAGGAGGTACAGACTGCTCCTTCGTTCTCTAGAACAGGGTATGAGTAATTTTGGTTTAACCTGTACTTCTGAAAACTGTTGCAGGAGGTACAGACTGCTCCTTCGTTCTCTAGAACAGGGTATGAGTAATTTTGATTTAACCTGTACTTCTGAAAACTGTTGCAGGAGGTACAGACTGCTCCTTCATTCTCTAGAACAGGGTATGAGTAATTTTGATTTAACCTGTACTTCTGAAAACTGTTGCTAGAACAGGGTATGAGTAATTTTGATTTAATCTGTACTTCTGAAAACTGTTGCAGGAGGTACAGACTGCTCCTTCGTTCTCTAGAACAGGGTATGATTAATTTTGATTAATCTGTACTTCTGAAAACTGTTGCAGGAGTACAGACTGCTCCTTCGTTCTCTAGAACAGGGTATGAACACACCTGGCTCTGAGGTGGATCTGAAACACTTGTGCCTGCAGAGGAGAGGTTTGCGAGAGGATGACGCTGGGGTGATGGGGGAGGGGGAGGGCAATCTGTATGAACAAAGCAAACAGAGTGCAGAAGGTTGGGACAGATACCAAAACTACACACTTACCTCCCCTGTTTCTTCAAATCTTTTCCTGTCAGCACAGTCTATGACGTAAATCTGCACATACAGACACACACACGCACACACACACACACACACACACACACACACACACACGCACATACACACACATACACACAAAACACGCGTGCGCGCGTACACGCACACACACACACACATACACACACCACACACACACACACTCACATTTTGAAAAAAACATGTATTCACTATAAACCTATTCATATGATGTAAAAAGAACAATAATGGAAAGCCCAGTTTATACCACCTTTTTACATATTTAGCCTCACTGCTTATTTAACCCCATTTCTGAGTCAGCCACAAAAATAAACTCAATCTTGTGGGTCGGCCAGAATGAGTCAACATCTGACTTTCAGGTATACCGAGTAACGCATATCCATTCTTGTATGTCTGAGCACATTCGTTTGCTCATAAACAATTGGATATGCTCACTAAAGTCCACATGCACACACACATGCGTGCGCACACATACACACACACAAACAGCATTCACAGGCACGAGACAGATTGAGAAACAAAGAGACAGAGAGGCATATGGAAGTGAGAGAGAGAGAATAAGATCCAATATCTATTTTTTCCCAGAAGTGGTTGATAAGTGATATGTACTTCTTTTTCTCTTCACCCTCGCCTTGCAGAAACCTGAAGAGAGAAAGACAAGAGAGAGACAGAGACTGAGAGGGAAACAGGGCTGGGGGAAAGGGGAGAACAAAAAGGTTGGGGGGAGGGGGGGGGGGGAGGGTTGGGGAGGGAAGGGATGAAGGACATGGATCGATCACCGGCAGATAAAGAAGTACGTAGCGTTCACCACCAGCCACCGTGGTGAAGTGGTCAGCGTCGTGGACTCCTGGCTGGGAGGTCGTGGGTTCGATTCCAAAGAGTCATGTGGGATTTTTCTGCCCCGACTGGCTCCTACTCAAGAGCTGAGTTTGCTACAGGCTCAGTTTGGAAGACTGGGACCACAAAGTCGAGTTTCATCCACTAAATGGAGGTGCGAGCGTCTGGCTCAAATTTCCTGACCAGCACTGCAGGTGTCTGTATCTCTCGGGCCCGTTTCATGTTGGGATATATATTATGAAAGTAAGCATAGAGTACAGCCCTGTCATGCAGTCTCAGACTGGAATGAAAATCTGTAGTATCAACTTCATCATCTCATCCATCCATCAACATTAACCCCCAAAAAGTCTCAAATTCTGTGTCCCTTCATGCCCCGCTCTCATGGTGACCTCAGTTTTGATGTCCTCTCCGCATCTCTGGTCTTGGTTTGTTTCCGTCGGGGTCACCAGTATCAGCAAATTCATGGGGGCTGTCGTTGGACGGACATGGTGGCGCCCTCTGGATGGAGAACTCACTCACACAGGCTCCCGCAACTAAGCAATTATTATTGTCAGTAAGGGGCTTTAGTAGGGTGGCGTCCTGCTTATGTTGGATCAGAACAGGTGCCACCGAACACCACCGAAGTGACTCGGCAGCAGTGCAGTGTCTCCTCTGGTGGGTTGCCTCTTGATGATTCGACATTGACTGCTCCCTGTGGATGTCAGTGCCGGGGCTGCAGCGAGATGAGCCATGCTGTGGCTGTGGACAGGGGGCTTGGAATGAGTGGTGTGGGTGCACTGCCACTGAGGTGGCGCAGAAGATGGGACAGCAAAAACAAGAAAAAAAAAAAAGTATGTAGAGCTCCATACTTACCAGCACATCGGTGTTCTCAAAATAGTTCCTCCAGTAGGGCCGAATCCTTCTCTGGCCACCTATATCCCAGACGTTCAGCTTGAAGCCTGACGACTGTACTGACTTGATGTTGAAACCCTGCAACACACACACACACACACACACACACACACATGCATACGCACACACATGCACACGCACACACACACATACACACGCACACGTTTTGTTATATTGTGAGGCAAATTGCCTTACCAAAAAAAAAATAAAAAGAGAGATAAAATCCCCCATGCGCCGAAGAGCAAGGCGCAAAAGAAAGGAAAAATCATTTTCGTTGTTTTTCCGGCGGAAGAATTCTAAACGGCATTTTCACTGGCTTTTACTGACAGAAAGGGAGTGGGATGTGTGTCTGCGTGCGGGGGCGCTTGGCTGTCTTTTCATGTCAGAATGGATGTGCAGACCATCGTATGATACATAAGACCATCGTATGATACATAGATCAATGAAAGGCACTGACAAACCCTCTCCCTCCTCAACCTTAACCTGCTCATCGGCAGCTGGGTGGACACAAGAGAGAGAGAGAGTGTTGTAGTAGTAATCCTCGGATCCTGTTGTCTGAGCTCCCAGCTTTAGGACTGAAGGCGTCTCTCTGCAGAGTGTAACCTCTACCCAGAGCCACTACTTTCTACAGCAAAGCAAAACTTGATCTTCCACAGACAATTACTTTTATGATTATTGCTATTAAAGAAGTATGATCTACAAAAGCACCCTGACCTGAAAACTAAAGTCACGCTTTTATCACAAAATCATACATGGATACTAGATATATCACATTCAAAATGAAATTTGGAAAATGTGGAGTGTACACAGACGAGCACGCACGCACAAGACACACACGCATATGCGTGCACACACACACACACACACACACACACACACACACACACACACACACACACACACAGGCACTCTGACCTTAAAACTAAAGTCACACCTTTATCACAAAATTATGCATGGATACAAATTAAATCGCATCCAAAATAAAATTTGGAAAATGTGTGGAGCATACACATACGAGCAAGCGCATGCGCACGCGCACACACACACACACACACACCGTGCAAACATATGTATGCAGTGCACGCACACACACACACAAACACACACATCATGTGCAAACATAAACACGCAACGCACACACACACACACACACACACACACACACACACACACACACACACACACACACATACACACACATCACACACACATCACATTGAAACATATACGTACAACGCACACACACACACACACACACACACACACACACACACACACACACACACACACACACACAAAGTATGCCACAAAGACATTCCTCCTCCTCCTTGCCGTCATCATCCCATCAAAAAACCACACAGCCAACTCACCAACCCAGCACAACCCCCCTCCCCCTCCCTCCCCCTCCCCTCCTCCCAGTTCAGCGCGTGCTGGGCAGTCCAACCTGCGTGGGGGTGATGTGGCTGACGTCCTCAGAGGCCAGGTTCTTCAGCAGCGTGGTCTTGCCTGCGTTGTCCAACCCCAGCAGCAGAATGCGCAGCTCCTTGCCCGGACTGGACTTCAGCTTCCTCAGCAGTGATAATAAACCCTGCAGTCACATAACAGTGATGATAAACCCTGCAGTCACATAACAGTGATGGTAAACCCTGCAGTCACACAGCAGTGATAATAAACCCTGCAGTCACACAGCAGTGATGATAAACCCTGCAGTCACGCAGTAGTGATAATAAACCCTGCAGTCACACAGCAGTGATAATAAACCCTGCAGTCACACAGCAGTGATAATAAACCCTGCAGTCACATAACAGTGATGATAAACCCTGCAGTCACACAGCAGTGATAACAAACCCTGCGGTCACACAGCAGTGATAATAAACCCTGCTGTCACACAGCAGTGATATAATAAACCCTTCAGTCACACAGCAGTGATAGTAAACCCTGCAGTCACACACATCACTTTTCTCAGCAGTGATAGTAAATCCTGCAGTCACACAGAAGAACACCGCTGACAGAAACCCTGAGGTTACAAGACCACTGACAGTTGAGTTAGGATTCATCTTCTTCTGCATTGCTAATAAACCCTGCAATTGCAACACCACTGACTATTGTATTAGTCTTTTTTCTCTTTTTTTTTTTTTTTTTGCTGTCTCATCTTCTGTGCCACCTCAGTCGCACTGCACCCATGCCGCTCACTCCAATCCAAGCCCTCCCTCCCCCCCTCCCCCCCCCCCCCCCCCCCCCCCCCCCCCCCCCCCCCCCCCCCCCCCCCCCCCCGTCCACAGCCCTAGCCGGGCCCAGCCTGCACTGGCAATCCACAGGGAGCTGTCAATGTCAAGTCGTCAAGAGGCAACTTGCAGGAGGAGACGCTGCACTGCTGCTGAGTCACTTTGGTGGTGTTCAGTGGTGCCTGTTCTAATCCACATACCCAAGACACCACCAAGTGACCAACTAAGCCCCCAACTGACGACAATAATTACATAGCTGCGGAGCCAGCATGAGTGAGCTCTCCCTCCAGACGGCGCCACCATGTCTGTCCAAAATGATAGCCCCCATGAATTTGCCAAAACCGGTGACCCTGACGACGGAATCAAACCAAGGCCACAGACCCAGAGAGGATATCGAAACTAAGGCCACCATGAGAGCAGGGCATGAAGGGCCACAGAAATTGAGACTCTTTTTTTCAAATGCTGATTGATGAGTCAATTGTCACTGAACTTTCTTTCTTACCCCCAGAAAGAAAAACCTGAAAAGAGAGGGGTTAGCTACCGCCGAGGACACAGACAAACAAGAGTACAGGACTCGGCACAATGCATTTCGACCTCTTGGGCCTTCTTCAGGCGAAAAAACACACAATATTTAGGACAGTGACAAGAAGAACACGTAGCCACTTGACTGCGCTTCTCCTGTTCGCCTCCAAATTGAAAATCATGTCCAAAAGAACAGCGTTTTCATTTTGGAGACGAACAGGAGAAATTTTAGGGAAGTGAGGGGAGTCCAGCAGGTATGCCCTCCATCTCTCTGAGAAAGGCACTTCAAACTGGGTTTTAAAACTGGTTTAATGTGATGCCAGTCTGAGAACCGAGTGATGCACCTACAGTTCACTGTTCAGTCCAACCGCAGTCTGGACCATCTTTTGTTGTTGATCTCTTTCATTTTCGCAGCCTCTTGCCAATGCATGGCGTCACAGCATGAGCCTTGTCTGCCTTAGTTCCAGGCCTTCAGCTGGCGAGGCAACATGGCAACAGCTGTCCTCATCAAGATCACAAGATCTTGTGACTTCAGTGTTGTCTGCTTAGCCAGCCTAACATGCGGCCAGAACTCTGAGAATTCCACTGCCACTTTCAGAAGAAAATTAGTTGTCCCTGCTTTTTTCTTTTTTTAAATTTATTTTTTTTTAATTTTTTTTTTTAACAATTTGCTTTCCCTGATTTCCAGGTTTAATCATTCTGAAATAACTGCAGCTGGGCAGAATCTGCTTTCCATGCAGTCTTCACCACTGCAGCTGGGCAGAATCTGCTTTACAAGCAGTCTTCACCACTGCAGCTGGGCAGAATCTGCTTTACGAGCAGTCTTCACCACTGCAGCTGGGCAGAATCTGCTTTCCATGCCGTCTTCACCACAGAGTTCACAGCAAGGTGTGTTCTAGGTTCATCAGACAATGATCTCATGAACTGCTCTTCCCCCTCCCCCCCCCCCCCCCCCCCCCCAGGTACGCTGGCTGATACTCCTGCAGACGCTCCCCATACTGACAGGCAAGGATTAATCCCATCTACCCAACAAAGGGAGTGGAGTTTTGTGTGTATGACCGTTTTTTTTCCCCCGCTATTAAGGCAGCCAGCCATACTCCAACTTCCGGGTAGGTGCATGCTATGTGTAATGTGTCATCCATACCAGTGGCCAAACTGGCCTTCTCTTCTGAAAGGTGAAGATGGAAATTTATTATGTGTGTACAAGATGTTATGCATGCATTCCCACATTTGAAGGACTGTATGGGAAATGGAGCCAGAACCAATATTACCCCCAAGGGCAAAAAATCCTGTATTGAAACAGCCCAGTGGAGATTTGAACCTGCAACCCCCAGGATCATCCGTCTTCATCCGTCAGTAGTCTTAGGCTCCACTGACATCTTATTCATGCCATTTGTTTGTGACCTTGGCTTCTATCTCGACTCTGATCTCAACCTGAAGCACCACATTGCCAAATCTGCCAAGCATCCTTTCTTGAACTCTGTCGCATCAGCTCTATCAGACCTTTCCTTACAGAACAGGCCACAAACACAGTGGCATCTGCCTGCATTCTGTCAAGACTAGACTATTGTAACACTCTTCTCCTTGGTGTACCTGCAGCCTTACTCCAGCCACTACACTGTGTTCAAAATTCAGCCGCACGCCTTATTTTCAAGGTGCCAAAACAGCTTCATACTTTGGATCTCTTAAAAGAAATTACACTGGCTCAAAATCGAGCACAGAATTCAGTAAAAGTCAGCCTGTCTACGTTATACGGTTATCACAGGTGAAGCACCTAACTACCTCTCTGATTGCTTTGAAGTATATATCCCTACACGTCCCCTCCGTTCTTCCTTTGATGACCAAAATTTTTCTAATTCCCTCATATAACCAAAAGCAGCACAGTTTTAGAGCACTCTCATTTTCTGCAGCGATACTCTGGAATTCACTACCTTTCCATCTACATCATGCCCCCTCCTTCCTGACTTTCAGGTCTGCACTTAAAATGCATCTGTTCAAATGCCAGTTGCAGAATACCACCTGAATATTACTAAATTACTACATGTCACTTGCACTCTTTGTTCATGTAAATTTACTAAAAAATGAGCTGTTCACCATGTTATATATTGTGTTAAATGTATGTGACATTATGTTCCAGTGTATGCGTGCACATTTTCTGTGTGTGCGTGTGTGTGTGTGTGTGTGTGTGTGTGTGTGTGTGTGTGTGTGTGTGTGTGTGTGTGTGTGTGTGTTGTATGTGTGTGGTGTTGTGTGTGTGTGTTTGTGTGTGTGTGTGTTTTGTGTATGTGTGTGTGTGTGTGTGTGTGTGTGTGTGTGTGTGTGTGTTGTTGTGTGCGCATGCGTATGTTGTGTGCATGCATGCGTGTGTGTGCATGTGTGTGTGCATGTGTGCATGAATGCGTGTGTGTGTTCATGACTAGTGAACACAGAATTGTTGTGTGTACATGTGTGTGTGTGTGTGTGTGTGTGTGTGTGTGTGTGTGTGTGTGTGTGTGTTGTGTGCATGCGTGTGTTGTGTGCGCATGCGTATGTTGTGTGCATGCATGCGTGTGTGTGCATGTGTGTGTGTGCATGCGTGCATGAATGCATGAATGTGTGTGTTCATCATGACTAGTGAAACACAGAATTGTTGTGTGTGTACATGTATGTGTGTGTGTGTGTGTGTGTGTGTGTGTGTGTGTGTGTGTGTGTGTGTGTGTGTGTGCGTGCATGCACGTGTGAATGTGTGTGTGTGTGTGTGTGTGTGTGTGTGTGTGTGTGTGTGTGTGTGTGTCTGTTGTGTGTATGTGTGTTGTGTGTGAGAAAGTGTGTATGTGTGTCTCTGTGTGTGTGTGTGTGTGTGTGTGTGTGTGTGTGTGTGTGTTGTGCGCGGGTGCGTGTGCTGTGTGCGTGCATGCATGTGTGTGTACATGCATGCGTGCATGCATACATGCATGTGTGTGTGTGTTTCATGACTCGTGAACGCAGAATTGTGTGTGTGCATGTGTGTGTGTGCATGCGTGCATGTGAATAATATGTGTGTGTGTGTGTGTGTGTGTGTGTGTGTGTGTCCTGCTTATATTTGTCAGATGCTGAATTGTTAAAACTTGTAAAGTGCCCTGTAGCCTAGGTTGTTAGGATAGGCACTATAGAAATTGTCCTCATTATTATTAGTATCATTAATATGAGCCCTGCACTTTACCACTGAGCTATTCCGGCCCCCATAAACTGCTCTTGATTTCTGGTAAGATAAGGATCATAACTTTGAAGGCGACGGCAGAGGCAGCTGAAAATGAATTGCAGTTTGATGAGTTCTGGTCGAGGTGGAACAAAAGTGAACTTCATGAGGTTTAAATTTCTAATTTTTCAGCAAGTCTTTAATAGCAATCTCAGTACAAAAAAAAAAAAAAAGACATTCGTTAACTAAAGACACCCAGCCATCCAGTAGGTACAAGTTAAAACCCCACCAGCGCCAAAAACACTGACAGCGGAAGAGCATTTAGGAATCAAGACTTGTATGCGGCCCATCCCCTTTGAGCGAAAGAAGTTCTGGGCCCAAGGATGTCTGGGGCGAGTTTATTCTCTGAAAAACCTCCTGCTCTGAAGCTCTCCTTGAGTTTCTTTCTACAATCCGATTCTGAATCTGCTATTTTTGGACCTGATACGTTGCAGCAGTCAAAGTTTACGAATAGTCAAACAGAGAGTTCGATTGTCACATTACAGACACGGGCTATGACGCCGAACATTCCTAGTTATGAACTTGCTTGCGACACACCGCCGGCAGACGATCAACCTCATGTGCCACGAACTTCTCTCCATTGAATCTTAATCAGTCTTAAAATGAATCCCATATTCGGTTACTCTCGAATCTGTAAAGCTGATGGAGAAGATTTTCAAATACACACATTAACCTATAGAAATTAAAGCACAACTTACCATGATTAACAAGCTTGGCTTTGCTTTCAGGTAACTACGCGTGACGTCACAGTGGAAGCCAAATATTTTGTTTTCGTTCAGAAAGAGTGACGTGAGAGGAAGGGAGATCACCCTTAACACCATGAAAGGAAAAAAACTGGTCCAGTCGCATGTCTCGCAGCTGTCGTTTTCCCAACAGAGATTTTGCATCGAAAATTAGGATCTGCCGACTAATTGTCCTCAGTGTTTGACTCTGTGTCCGAGCCGCGTGTATCGTAGAGGACACAGTTTGTTGGTACTTGCTGCTTTCTTGTTGCTTCTGTTCCTCCTAGTTTCACAATGCACGTGCGTGGCTCCGATTCTGTCCTTTGACCTTTCTTCCAGGGACCACCTGGGTCATTGCAGTGGGGAGGCATTTTTTTCAGTGCAGCAGCTGACGTGTGTTCGTATTATTTTTGAACTCATAACCCATCACATCAAGGATGCAACTGGCATAAATTGTCAGTGTGAGAGAGAGAGAGAGAAAGGTCTGCCGAGGTCAAAGAGACTTGTTAAAACCATCTCCCAAAAAAATGATGACGGATAGTAATTAAATGAAGAAGAAGACAAAGGTGTTCTCTCTCTCTCTCTCTCTCTCTCTCTCTCTCTCCCCCCCCCCCCCCCCCCCCCCCCCCGCCCCCACCCACTCTGTGAAGTCTGCCGAGGTCAGTGAGACTGTTAAAACTTATCTTCCAATTTTAAGGATGAGGGATGATGATTAAATGAAGAAGACAGAAGTATTTTATCCTTCTTCAACTTCTTCTTTTTCTTTGCTGTATAGGGTGACAATCATTTTTTTTTCTCCATGGAATAAAATTAAAAAGTGGAGGGAGGAGGGGAGGGGGCTCAAATGCTTTTCAGAAGAAAAAAATGTAAGGTATAAAGACTTACCACTCATGACAGAAAAAAAAAGTTTTTTAAAACTGCAGAGGTCAGTCCAGCCCTTGAGATGAATAGCGCTGTTTTCTCCAGCTCTTGTAGACTGCCGTAGAGCTTTGTCATCAGAGCTGTCTCTGTTGGCCACACCTCTCTTCCTTGGCTGTTCATGTCGTGGGCATTTTTGGAGCGCATGCTCCGCTGACTGTTCTTCCTGCCCTCAAGGACAGACTGGAGAAGGCACCACCTTGAGCTTTCGGTGAAAGTGACTGTTAAGTCTGTTGTGCCTGGTGCAGAGCCTCATCAGGACACTTTGTTGCTCTCTGGACAGCAGATGATAATCATCCTTGGGTGTCCTAGGCGTTGTGATAGTCCTGATGATGCTTCACATCTTGCTGTAGGTGATGCTGTTGTTGTGCACTGCTTCCCTTGAGCACCCTCCCTCACCAGGCGATCAGCCAAACCATTGCCTGGTATCCCGCTGAATCCACTGGAAGAAGAAGAACAGCCAAGTGTGATGGTCACTAACGTCTGCTCTCAGGCTGTCATTCATAGAGTGTGCTGTCCATAATCATATAAGTCTGTCTTGGCCATTATGCCCTTCTGTTTACAGTTTATCCATGTTCTGGCATTACATAGCCTTTGACTGTTAAGCATATAATAAACATCCTTTACATACAGGCTTTGAAAAACTATTGTGGGTCCAGTTTCATTACTTTCGTTTTAATTTTTTTTTTTTTTTAGGGTGCTCATCATACACTAAGTTTAAGTGGATTCCAATATGAACATAACTGATCTTGAAGAAAAATTCTTTCGTTTGTGTTTCTCTTGATGTTTTAATAATTGTAGCATTTTTCTTCAGTAAAGTTCTATTGAAGTTGAAATTAAATTCCATAGACACACTGTCCCTGTGTGCACAAAAAAAAAAAAAAAAAAAAACAACAACTGGAGAGTGAGTGCTGCATAACCCACCAGTCGGAGTAAAGAAGGAACTAACACCAAGTGCCTATGCTACACCAAGTGCCTATGCTGGAGTTCTGCAGGTGGTCTGTCTGGAGATGGGACTTTTTTAGAATAATTTTTTTCATTGCAACGAA
Organism: Conus betulinus; assembly: GCA_016801955.1. NCBI lineage: Eukaryota > Metazoa > Mollusca > Gastropoda > Neogastropoda > Conidae > Conus > Conus betulinus. Next base: position 37,848 of record JADBJO010004459.1, on the reverse strand, counting down.
GGATTTTCAAATCAGATGTTTAAAAAAAAAAACGTGATCTGAACATGAGATGGAAGTTAGGGTAAAAAAAAAGGAGAGAAACATGCAGACATGTAGGATAGATGGAAGATGGGAATAGAAGGACCTACTAATTGTGTGTTGCTTTTTTTTTTTTTTTTCTTTAGTTTTTTTTATATATAGTAAGCATGTTTTCTTTTTTCATTCTTGCTGTGTATACTGGCAGGTAAAGTCTGTAGTACAAATTACTGTCATATATTTAGGTGTGTTTTGTTTCTCCATATATATATATCTATATCTATGTATATAGATGTATATATACATAGAGAGAGAGAGAGAGAGATACATATA